>JAEUCK010003774.1:0-69045 GCA_017311455.1 Otocyon megalotis megalotis | reverse complement strand
CCATAACCCTAATCCTAACCTGTACCGTAACCCTAACACTAACCCTACACCGAACCTGTACCGCAACCCTAACCCTATCCCTAACCTTAACTTGTACGGTAACCCTAACCCTAACCCTAACCCTAATCTGTACCGCTACCCTAACCCGAACCCTAACCCTGACCCTAACCTGCAAGATAACCCTAAACCTAACCCTAACCCTAACCTGTAGGTAACCTAAAACTAACCCTAACACTAAACCTAAGCTGCACCGTTAACCTAACCCTAAACCTAACCCTAACCCAACCCTAACCCTAACACTAACCTGTACCGTAACCCTAACCCTACCCCTAAACCTAACCCTAACCTGTACTGTAACCCTAACCCTAACCCTAAACTACCCCTAACCCTAACCAGGACCGTAACCCTAAACCTTACCCTAACACTAACCCTAATACTAACCTATACCATAACCCTAACCCTAAAACTAACCATAACCCTAACTTGTACCGTAACCCTAAACCTAACCCTAAAACTAACCATAACCTGTACCGTAACACTAACGCTAACCCTAACCCTAATGCTAACCTGTACCGTAACCCTAACCCTAACACTAACCCTAACCCTAACTTGTACCGTATCCCTAAACCTAAACCTAACCCTAAACCTACCCTGAACCGTATCCCTAACCCTAACCCTAACCCTAACCCTACCCATAACCTTAACCCACAACTGTACCGCAAATCTAACCTTAACACTAATCCTAACCTTAACCCTAACCGTAACCCATTCCTGTACCGTAACACTAACCCTAACACTAACCCTAACCTGTACTGTAACCCTAACACTAACCCTAACAGTAACCTCTACCGAAAACATAACCCTAACCCTAAACCTAACCTGAACCGTAACCCAAACACTAAACCTAACACTAAACTGTTCCGTAACCCTAACCCTAACACTAACCCTAACCGTAACCTGTATTGTACCCTTAACCCTAACCCTAACCCTAACACTAACCTGTACCTTAAGCCTAACCCTAACATTAACCCTAACCCTAACTTGTACCGTAACCCTAAACCTAATTCTAACCCTAACCCTGCCCTCTACCGTAAACCTAACCCAAAACCTAACACTACCTGTACCTTAACCCTAACCCTAACACTAATCCTAAACCTAACCTGTACCGTAACCCTAACCCAAACTCTAAACTGTACCATAACCTTAATGCTAACCCTAACTGTAACCTGTACCGTACCGAAACCCTAAACCAAACCCTAACCCTAACCCTACCCTGTACCGTAACCCTAACCCTAACCTATACCGTAAACCTAACCCTAAACTTAACCCTACTCTAAACCTGAACTGTAAACTTACCCTAAGACTAACCCTAATGCTAACATATACCGTAACCCTATCCATAAACCTAACCGTAAACCTAACTTGTACCGTAACCCTAAAACTAACCCTAAACTTAATCTTAACCCTAAACTGTACCGTAACCCTAACACTAACCCTAACCCTAACGTGTACCGTAAGCCTAACCCTAACACTAAAACTAACCATAACCTGTAACGTAACCCTAACCCTAAACCTAATCTTAACACTAACCCTAACCTGTACCGTAACCCTAAACCTAACCCTAACCCTAACGCTAAACTATACCGTAACCCTAACCCTAACCGTAACCGTAACTTGTACCGTAACCTTAACCCTAACCCTAACCCTAAAACCAACCTGTACCGCAGAACCCCAAACCTAACCCTAACCCTAACCTGTACCGTAACCCTAAGCCTAAACCTAAACCTACCATAACCAGTACCATAACCCTAACCCAGCCCTAAACCTAACCCTCACCCTAACCTGTACCGTAACACTAACCCTAACCCTAAACCTAATGCTAACCTGTACCGTAACCCTAACACTAACCTTAACCTGTACTGCAACCCTAACACTACCCTAACCCTAAACCTACCCTGTACTGTAACCGTAACCCTCAACCTAACCTGTACTGCAACCCTAACCATAACCCTAACCCTAACCATAACCCTAACCCTAACCTATACGGTAACCCTAATCCTAACCCTAACCCCACCTGGACCGTAAACCTAACACTAAACCTAACCCTATCAGTATCCCTAACCTTAACCCTAACACTAACCCTAACCTTAACCCTAAACCTAATCCTAACCCTAACCGTAACCCTAACGTATACCGTAACCCTAATCATAATCCTAAACCCAACACTAACTCTAACCCTAAACACTATCGTACCCTAACCCGAATCCTAACCCTAACCCTAAACTTAACCATAAACTCTACCGTAACCCTAAACCTATCGGTATCCCTAACCCTAACCTTTACCTGAAGCGTAACCCTACCCCTAACCCTAATCCTAACGTGTACCATAATGTAAAACTAACCCTTACACTAACCCTAACCCTAACCAATACCGAACCCTAACCCTAACACTAACCCTAACCATAACCCTAAATTGTACCATAACCCTAACCCTTACCCTAACCCCACCCTGTACCGTAACCTTAAACCTAACCGTAACCCTAACCCTAACCCTAAACTATACAGTAACCCTAACCCTAAATCTAAACCTAACTGTACCTAACCCTAACCCTAACCTTAAACAATATGGTAACACTAACTCTAACCCTAACCCTAACCCTAAACCTAAATTGTACCATAACTGTAGCCCTAACCTTAACGCTAACCCTAAACCTAACCCAACCTATACTGTAACCCTCACCCTAAACCTAACCCTATCCCTAAACCCAACACGAACGTATACCGTAACCCTAACCCTAAACCTCACTCTAACCTGTACCGTAACCCTAACCCAAACCCTAACCCTAACCCTACCCTGAACCGTAACGCTAACCCTAACCCTAAATCTAAACTTAACCCTAAACTGTACCGTAACCCTAACCCTAATGCTAACCCTAACCCTAAACCTTACCTGAACTGTAATCCTACCCCTAACCCTAACCATAACCTGCACCGTAAACCTAACAATAACCCTAACCCTAACCTGTACCGTAACCCTAAATCTAACCCTAACCCTAACGCTAAACTATACCATAACCCTAAACCTATCCATAACCCTAACTTGTACCATAAGCGTAACCCTAACCCTAACCCTAAAACTAACCTGTACCGTAACCCTAAACCTAACCCTAACCCTAACCTGTACCGTAAACCTAAGCCTAAGCCTAAAACTAACCATAACCTGTACCGTAACCCTAACCCAGCCTAACCCTAACCCTAACCATAACCTGTACCGTAACACTAACCCTAACCCTAACCCTAGCTAACCTGTACCGTAACCCTAACCCTAACCCTAACCTGTACCGCAACCGTAACCCTAACCCTAAACCTACCATGTACTGTAACAGTAACCCTCACCATAACCTGTACCGCAACACTAACCATAAACTAAACCCTAACCAAAACCCTAACCCTAACCTATACAGTAACACTAATCCTAAACCTAACCCCACCTGGACCATAAACCTAACACTAAACCTATCCCTATCACTATCCCTAACCTTAACCCTAACCTGTACCATAACCCTAACCGTAATCCGAAACCCAACCATAAACCTAACCCTAACCACTACCGTACCCTAACACTAAACCTAACACTAACCCTAACCCTAACCCTAAACTTAACCCTAAACTCTACCGTAACCATAACCCTATCGCTAACCCTAACCCTAACCCTTACCTGAACCGTAACCCTACCCCTAACCCTAACCCTAACCTGTACCATAACCGTAACACAAACCCTTACCCTAACCCTACCCTAAACCTAACCTATACCGAACCCTAACCCTAACAGTAACCCTAACTATAACCCTAAATTGTACCATAACCCTAACCCTTAGCCAAACCCTACACTGTACCATAACCCTAACCCTAACCCTAACCATAACCCTAAACCTAACCCTAACCTATACAGTAATCCTAACCCTAAATCTAAACCTAAACTGTACCCTAACCCTAACCCTAAACCTAACATCTATGGCAAACCTAACCCTAACCCTAACACTAACCCTAACACAAAGAAATATGGTAACACTAACCCTAACCCTTACCCTAACCCTAAGCCTATACCTAAACCTAACCTGTACCATAACCGTAACCCTAACGTTAACCCTAACCCTAAACCTAACCCAACCTGTACCGTAACCATCAGCGTAAACCTAAACCTATCTCTAACCCTAACGCTAACCTGTACCGTAACCCTAATTCTAACCCTCACCCTAACCTGTACCGTAACCCTAACCCAAACCCTAACCCTAACCCTAAACCTACCCTGAACCGTAACCCTAACCCTAACCCTAAATCTAAACTTAATTCTAAACTGTACCGTAACTCTAACCCTAATGCTAAACCTAACCCTAACCATAACCTGTACCATAAACCTAGCACTAACCCTAAATCTAACCCTAACCTGTACCGAAACCTAACCCTAACCCTAACGCTCACCCATCCCTACTTTATACCATAACCCTACCCTAACGCTAACCCTATCCAGTACCTTAACCCTAACCCGAACCTGAACCCTAACCCTAAACCTAACCGTAACCCTAACACACACCTGTACAGCAACCCTATCCCTAACCGTAACCCTAACCCTAACCATAAACCTTACCTGTACCATAACACTAACCCTAACTCTGAACCTAACCTGTACCGTAACCCTAAAACTAACCCTAACCCTAACACTAACCCTAACCTGTACCGTAACCCTAACCCTAACCTAACCCTATCCTGAAACGAAACCATAACCCTAACCTAACCCTAACCTCTACCTTAACACGAACCCTCACCCTAACCCTAACCGTAACCTGTACCATAACCGTAATACTAACCCTAACCATAACCTGTATTGTAAACCTAAATATAACCCTAACCCTAGCCTGTACCATAACCCTAACCCTAACCCTAACCCTAATCCTAAACTGTACCGTAACCCTTACACTAACCGTAGACCTAACCTGTACCGCAACCCTAACCCTAAACCTAAACCTAACCCTAACCTATACGGTAACCCTAACCCTAACACTAACCCTAACCTGTACCGATACCCTAACCCTAAACCTAACCCTAACCCTAACCCTGACCTAACCTGTACGATAACCCTAACACTAACCCTAACCCTAACCTGTACGGTAACCGTAAAACTAAACCTAACACTAAACCTAAGCTGTACCGTAAACCTACCCCTAAACCTCACCAAACCCTAACTCTAACCCTATTCCTAACCCGTACCGTAACCCTAACCTACCCCTAAACCTAACGCTAACATGTATCCTAACTCAAACCCTAACCCTAACCTAACCCTAACCCTAACCAGGACCGTAAACCTAAACCTTACCCTAACACTAAACCTAATGCTAACCTATACCGTAACCCTAAACCTAAACCTAACCGTAAACCTAACTTGTACCGTAACCCTAAAACTAACCCTAAACTTAACCTTAAACCTAAACCTGTAACCGTAACCCTAACCTGTACCGTAACCCTAACCCTAACACTAAAACTAACCATAGCTGTACCGTAACCCTAACCCTAAACCTATTCTTAACAGTAACCCTAACCTTAAGCGTAACCCTAACCCTAATCCTAAACCTAATGCTAACCTGTACAATAACCCTAACCCTAACAGTAACCCTAACCCTAACCCTAACCCTACCCTGAACCGTAACCCTAACCCTAACCCTAACCCTAATCCTACCTATAACATTAACCCACAACTGTACTGCAAACCTAACCTTAACCCTAAACCTAACCTTAACCCTAAATGTAACCCTTACCTGTACCGTATCTCTAAACCTAACCCTAACCCTAACCTGTACCGTAACCCTAACCCAGCCCTAACCCTAACCCTAACCTGTACCGCAACACTAACCCTAACCCTAACCTAAAACTTCCCTGTACTCTAACCGTAACCCTCACCCTAACCTGTACCGCAACCCTAACCATAACCCTAACCCTAACCATAACCCTAACCATAACCTATACGGTAAACCTAATCCTAACCCTAACCCCAACCTGGACTGTAAACCTAACACTAAACCTAACCCTATCACTATGCCTAACCTTAAACCTACCACTAACACTAACCTGTACCATAACCCTAATCCTAACTACCCTAACCTTAACACTAAACCTCATCCTAACCCTAACTGTAACCCTAACCTGTACCGTAACCCTAACCGTAATCCTAAACCCAACCCTAACCCTAACCAGTACCATACCCTAACCCTAACCCTAACTCTAACCCGAAACTTAACCCGAACCTCTACCGTAACCATAAGCCTATCGCTAACCCTAAACCTAACCCTAACCTGTACCATAACCGTAACACTAACCCTTACACTAACCCTAACACTAACCTGTACCTAACCCTAACACTAACACTAACCCTAACCATAACCCTAAATTGTACCATAACCCTAACCCTTACCCTAACCCTACCCTGTAACCCTAACCGTAACCCTAACACTAACCCTAACCTATAGAGTAACCCTAAACCTAACACTAAACCTAAACTGTACCCTAACCTTAACCCTAAACCTAACATCTATGGCAAACCTAACCCTAACCCTAACACTAACCCTAACCCAACAAATACGGTAACACTAACCCTAACCCTACCCTAACCCTAACCCTAAACCTAAACCCAGCCTGTACCATAACCGTAACCCTAACCTTAACCCTAACCCTAAACCTAACCAAACCGGTACCGTAACCCTCACCCTAAACCTAACCCTATCCCTAACGCTAACCCTAACCTTCACCGTAACCCTAATCCTTACCCTAACCCTAACCTGTATTGCAACCCAAACCCTAAGCCTAAACCTAACCATAACCTATAACGTAACACTAACCCTACACCTAACCCTAACCCTAACCTGTACCGCAACCCTAACCCTACCCCTAAACCTAACCGTAACCTGTACTGTAAACCTAACCCAAACCCTAACCTAACCCTAACCCTAACCTATACCGTAACCCTAAATCTAACACTAAACCAAACCCTAATGCTAACTTATACCGTAACCCTAACCCTAAACCTAACCGTAACCCTAAATTTTACTGTAACCCTAACCCTAACTCTAACCCTAACCTTAACCCTAACCTGTACCGTAACCCTAACCCTAACACTAAACCGTAAGGCTAACCCTAACCCTAAACCTAACCATAACCTGTACCGTTACCCAAACCCTAACACTAACCCTAACCCTAAACCTAAACCTAACCTGTACCGTAACCTTAAACCTGACCCTAAACCTAATGCTAACCTGTACTATAACCGTAACCCTAAACCTAACAAAAACCTGTACCGCAACACTAACCCTAACCCTAAGCCTAACCCTAACCTGTACGGTAACCCTAACCCTAACCTGTACCGCAACCTAACCCTAAACCTAACACTAACCCAAACCCTAACCCTAACCCTAACCTGTAGAGAAACCCAAACCTTAACCCTAACGCTAACCTGTACCGTAAACTTAACATTAAACCTAACCCTAACCTAATCTGTACCATAGACCTAAACCTAACGCTAACCCTACCCTGTACCATAACCCTAACCCTAAACCTCACCCTAACCCTAACCCTACCCGTAAACCTAACAAACACCTGTACAGCAACCCTAACCCTAATCGTAACTCTAACCCCAAACCTAACCGAAACCCTTAACTGTACTGTAACAATAATCCTAATCCTAAACCTAACTGGTACCGTAACCCTAACCCTAACCCTAACCCTAACCTGTACCGAAACCTAACCTAACCCCAACCCTAACCCTAACCCTAACCCTCACCCAAACCCAAATTGTACCATAACCCTAACCCTAATGCTAACCCTACCCTGTACCATAACCCTAACCCTAATCCTAACCCTAACCCTACCCATAACCCTAACACACACCTGTACAGTAACCCTAATCCTAACCGTAAACCTAACCCTAACCCTAACCGTTAACTTACCTATACCGTAACACTAACCCTAACTCTAAACATAAACTGTACCGTAACCCTAAGCCTAACCTAACCCTTACCTGAAACGAAACCCTAACCCTAAACCTAACCCTAACCTGTACCGTATCCCTAACCCTAACCCTAACTCTAACCCTAACCTGTAACATAACTATACTACTAACCCTAACCGTAAACTGTACTGTAAACCTAAATATAACCCTAACCCTAACCTGTACCGTAACCTTAACCCTAACCGTAAACCTAATCCTAACCTCTCCCGTAACCCTAACACTAACCCTACACCTAACCTGTACCGCAAATATAACCCTAACCCTAAACTTAAGCCTAACCTGTACGGTTAACCTAACCCTAACCCTAACCCTGACCCTAACACTGACCTAACCTGTACGATAACCCTAACCCTAACCCTAACCCTAACCTGTAGGGTAACCCAACACTTAACCCTGACTCTAACCTGAACCGTAACCCTAACCCTTTCCTAAGCCTAACCCTAAACACTACCGTAACCCTAATCCTAACCCTAACCCTAAAACTAAATTGTAACGTAACCCTAACCCAGCGCTAACCCTACCCTGTACCGTAACCCTACCCCTATACCTAACTCTAACCATAACCCTAACCCTAACACTAACCCTGCACCTACCCGTAACCCTAACACACACCTGTAAGGCAACCCTAACCCTAACCGTAACCCTAACCCTAAACCAAACCGTAACCCGTACCTGTAACGTAACACTAACCCTAACTCTAAACTTAACCTGTACCGTAACCCTAACACTAACCCTAACCGTCACACTAACCCTAACTTTACCGTAACCCTAAACTTAACCTAACCCTAACCTGAACTGAAACCCTAACCCTAAACCGAACCATAACCAATACCGTAAACCTAACCCTAAACCTAACCCTAACCAGTACCCTAATCGTACTACTAAACCTAAACGTAACCTGTACTGTAAACCTAAATATAACCCTAAACCTAACCTGTACCATAACACTAACCCTAAACCTAGCCCTAGACCTAAACTGTACTGCATCCCTAACCCTATCCCTAACCCTAACCTGTACGGTAACCCTAACCCTAACCCTAACCCTAAACCTAACCCTGACCATATCCTGTACGATAACCCTAACCCTAACCCTAAACCTAACCTGTACGGTAGCCCTAAAACTAACCCTAACGCTAAACCTAAGCTGCACCATAAACCTGACCCTAAACCTAAACCTAACCCCAACTCTAACCCTGACCCTAACTTGTACCATAACCCTAACCGTACACCTAAACCTAACCCTTAACTGTACCGTAACCCTAAACCTAACACTACCCTAACCCTAACCCTAATCAGGATCGTAACCCTAAACCTTACCCTAACATTAACCCTAATGCTAACCTATTCCGTAAGCCTAACACTAAACCTAACCCTAACCCTAACGTGTATCGTAACCCTAACCCTAAACCTAAACCTGATACTAACCTGTACCGTAACCCTAACCTAACACTAACCCTAAACCTAACCCTAACTTGTTCGTAACCCTAACCCTAACCCTACCCATAACCTTAACTAACAACTGTACCACAAACCTAACCTTAACCCTAAACTTAACCTTAACCCTAACTGTAACCCTTACCTGTAGCATACACTAATCCTAACCCAAAACCTAACTTGAACCATAACCCTTACCCTAACCCTAACACTAACCCTAACCTGTACAGTAACCCTAACACTAACCCTAACACTAACCTGTACCGGAAACCTAACCGTAACCTGTACCGGAAACCTAACCCTAACCCTAAGCCTAACTGAACCGTAACCCTAACCATAACCCTAACCGTAACATGTACCATAACACAAACCCTAACCCTAACCCTAACACTAACCTGTACCTTAACCCTAAACCGAACACTGACCCTAACCCTAACTTATACCAAAACCATAAACCTAACCCTAACCATAACATTACCCTGTACCGTAACCCTAAACCTAACCCTAACCCTAACCTGTACCAAACCCTAACTCTAAACTTAACCCTAAACTGTACCGTAACCATAACCATAACGCGAACCCTAACCTCACCCTTACCTGAACTGTAATCCTACCCCTAACCCTAAAATAACCTGTACCGTAACCCTAACACTAAACCTAATCCTAACCCTAACCCTAACCTGTACCGAAACCTAACCATAACACTAAACCTATCCCTTACCCTAACTTGTGCCGTAACACTAACACTTACCCTAACCCTACCCTGTACCGTAACCTTAACCGTAACCCTAACCCTAACTCTAACCATTAACCTAACCCTATCCCTAAACTGTACCGTAACCCTAACACCCTACCACTACCCTGTACCGTAACCCTCACCCTAACCATAACCATAACCTTAAACCTAACCCTAAATCTAAACCTAAACTGTACCCAAACCCTAACCCTAACATCTATGGCAAACCTAACACTAACCCTAACACTAACCCTACCCCTAACCCTAAACCTAAACCTAACCTGTACTGTAACCCTAACCCTAACCCTAAAACCAAACAAAACCTGTACGTAACCCTAACCCTAAATCTAATCTTAACACTAACCCTAACCTGTACCGTAACCCTAAACCTAAACCTAAACCTAACCCTAAACCCTACCTGTACCGTACCCTAACCCTAACCCTAACTGTAATCCTAACATTATCCATAAACCTAACACTAACCCTAGACCTAACCTGTACCGCAACACTAAGCCTAACTCTAACCGTAACCCTAAACCTAACCTGTACTGCAACCCTAACCCTAACCCTAAACCTAACCCTAAACCTAACACTGACCCTAACCTGTATGATAACCCTAACCTAACCCTAACACTAACCCATACGGTAACCCTAACACTAACCCTAACCCTAAACCTAACCGGTACCGTAACCCTAACCCTAAACCTAACCTTAACCCTAACCCTAACCCTAACGAGCAGCATAATCCTAACCCTACCCCTAAACCTAATCCTAACCTGTACTGTAACCCTAACCCTAACCCTACCCTAACCCTAACCCTAATGCTAACCTGTACCGTAACCCTAACCCTATACCTAAACGTAACCCTAACTTGTACCGTAAACCTAAACCTAACCCTAAACCTAACCCTAACCCTAACCTGTACCGTAACCCTAACCCTAACCCTAACCCTAACCCTAACGTGTACTGTAACCCTAACTCTAAACCTAACCTAACCTGTACCATTACCCTAACCATAAATTTAACCTTAACACTGACCCTAACCTGTACCGTAACCCTAACCCTAACCCTAATGCTAACCTGTACTGTAAACGTAACCCTAAACCTAACCCCAACGTGTACCGCAACCCTAACCCTAACCCTCAGCCTAACCCTAACCTGTAAGGTAACCCTAACCGTTACCCTAAACCTAACCCTAACCTGTACCGTAACCCTAACACTAGCCCTAACCCTAACCCTAAACTATACCGAAACCTAACCCTAACACTAACCCTAACCTAACCCTAACTTGTACCATAACCCTAACTCTAACCCTAACCCTACCCTGTACCGTAACCCTTCTCCTAACCGTAACCCTAACCCTAACCCTAACCGTAACCCTAACACACACCTGTTGGCAACCCTTACCCCAACCCTAAACCTAAGCCTACCTTAACCGTAAGCCTGACCTGTACCGTAACAATAACCCTAAACCTTAACCTAACCTGTACCGTAACCCTAACCCTAACCCTAACCCTAACCCTAACCCTAACATATACCATAACACTAACGCTAGCCCTAACCCTACCCGTAACACTAACCCTCACGTGTACGGCAATCCTAATCCTAACCGTTACCCGAACCCTAACCTAACCGTAACACTTACCTGTACTTTAACACTAACCCTAACTCTAAACCTAACCTGTCCTGTAAACCTAACATTAACCCTAACCGTAACACTGACCCTAACCTGCACCGAAACCCTAACCCTAACCCTAACCCTAAACTGAACCGACACCCAAACCTAAACCTAACCCTAACCTGTACCGTAAACCTAACCCTAACCCTAACCCTAACCTGTACGATAACCCTACCACTAACCCTAACTGTAACCTGTACTGTAAACATAAATATAACCCAAACCCTAATCTGTACTTTAACCATAACAATAACCCAAACCTAATCCTAATCTGTACCGTAACACTAACACTAACCCTGGACTTAACATGTACCACAACCCTAACACTAACCCTAACACTAACCCTAAATGGTACGGTAACCCCAACTCTAACCCTAAACGTAACCTGAACAGCAACCCTAACCGTAAACCTAACCCTAACCCTAACACTTTCCCTAACCTGTACGATAACCCTAAACCTAACCCTAACCCTAACACAACCCCCAACCTGTACGGTAACCCTAACTCTAAACCTAACCCTAACGCTAACACTAACCCTAACCCTAACCTGTACCGTAACACTACCCTACCCCTAAACCTAACCCTAACCTGTACCATAGCCCTAAACCTAACCCTACCCTAACCCTAACCCTAACCTGTACAGTACCCTAAACCTTACCCTAACCGTAACACTAATGCTCACTTATACCATAAGCCTAACCCTAAACCTAAACGTAAGCCTAACTTGTACCGTAAACCTAAACCTAACTCTAAACCTAACCTTAACCCTAACCTGTACCATAACCCTAACCCTAACCCAAACCATAACGTGTACCATAACCCTAAACCTAAACCTAACCCTAACCCTACCCTGTACCGTAACCCTAAACCTGCCCTAACCATAACCAGTACCGAAAACCTAACCCTAACCTTAACCCTAACTGTAAACCTAGCCTGTACCCTAACCATAACCCTAAACCTAAACCCAACCTGTACCGTAACCCTAACCCTAACCCTAACCCTAACCCTAACCTACCGTAACCCTAACTCTAACCCTAAAACCAAACTGTACCGAAACCCTAACCCTAACCCTAATCCAAACCTGTACCGTACCCTAACACTAACCCTAACCATAACCCTAACCCTAACCCTATCCCTAACCTATACCGCAACACTAACCATAAACCTAACCCTAAACCTAACCTGCACCGTAACCCTAACCCTAACCCTATCCCTACCTGTAACCCTAACCCACAACTCAACGGCTACCCTAACCCTATATGTAACTCTAACCCTGACCCTAACCGTAACCCTTACCTGTAACGTAGCACTAACCTTAACTCTAAACCTAACCTGTACCGTAACCCTCACCCTAACCCTAACACTAACCCTAACCCTAACCCTAACCCTAAACCTAACCCTTACCCTAACCCTAACCTTAACCGAAACCCTAACCCTAACACTTATCCTAACCCTAACCTGTACCGGAAACCTAACCCTAACCATAAACCTAACCCTAACCCTAACCTGTACCATAACCCTACCAATAACCCTACCGTAACATGTACTGTAAACCTAAATCTAAACCTAACCCTAACCCTACCTTTACCGTAACCTTAACCCTAACCCTTACTCTAATCCTAACATTATCCGTAACCCTAACACTAACCCTAGACCTAAGCTGTACCGCAACACTAACACTAACCCTAACGCTAACCGTAACCCTAAACCTAACTTGTACCGCAACCCTAACCCTAACCCTAAACCTAACCCTAAACCATAACCTGACCTTAACCAGTATGATAACCCTAACCCTAACCCTAACCATAACCATAACAATAACCCTAACTTGTACGGTAACCCTAACACTAACCCTAACCGAAACCTAACCGGTAACATAACCCTAAACCTAAACCTAACCTTAACCCTAACGAGCAGCATAACCCTAACCCTACCCCTAAACCTAATCTTAACCTGTTCTGTAACCCTAACCCTAACCCTATCCTAACCGTATCCCTAAACTGTACCATAACCCTAAACGTTACCCTAACCCTAACCCTAATGCTAACCTGTACCGTAAACTTAACCTAAACCTAAACATAACCATAATTTGTATCATAAACCTAAACCTAACCCTAAACCTAACATTAACCCTAACCTGTACCCTAACCCTATCCCTAACGCTAACGTGTACCATAACACTAACCCTAAACCTAACCTTAACACTAACCCTAACCTGTACCGTAACCCTAACCCTAACCCTATTGCTAAACTGTACCGTAAAGGTAATCCTAAACCTAACCCTAACCTGTACCGCAACCCTAACCTAACCCTAAGCCTAACCCTAACCTGTACCGTAACCCTAACGCTAACCCTAAACCTAACCCTTACCCTAACCTTAACCTTAACCTTAACCGAAACCCTAACCCTAACCCTTAACCTAACCCTAACCTGTACCGTAACCCTAACACTAACCCAAAAACAAACCCTAACCTGTACCGTAACCCTAACCCTAACCCTAAACCTAACCCTTACCCTAACCCTAACCTTAACCGAAACCCTAACCCTAACCCTTAGCCTAACCCTAACCTGTACCGGAACCCTAACCCTAACCATAAACCTAACCCTAACCCCTAACCTGTACCGTAACCCTAACCCTAACCCTAAAACCAAACTGTACCGAAACCCTAACCCTAACCCTAACCCAACCCTGTACCATAACCCTAACCCTAACCCTAACCCTAGCCCTAACCCTAACCTGTACCGTAACCCTAACGCTAACCCTAAACCTAACCCTTACCCTAACCTTAACCTTAACCGAAACCGAAACCCTAACCCTAACCCTTAACCTAACCCTAACCTGTACTGTAACCCTAACACTAACCCAAAAACAAACCCTAACCTGTACCGTAACCCTAACCCTAACCCTAAACCTAACCCTTACCCTAACCCTAACCTTAACCGAAACCCTAACCCTAACCCTTAGCCTAACCCTAACCTGTACCGGAACCCTAACCCTAACCATAAACCTAACCCTAACCCTAACCTGTACCGTAACCCTAACCCTAACCCTAAAACCAAACTGTACCGAAACCCTAACCCTAACCCTAAGCCAACCCTGTACCATAACCCTAACCCTAACCCTAACCCTAACCCTAACCCTAACCTGCACCGTAACCCTAACCCTAACCCTAAACCTAACCCTAACCCGAACCCTAACCTTAACCGAAACTGTAACCCTAACACTTACCTAACACTAACAGTACCGGAACCCTACACCTAACCCTAAACCTAACCCTAACCTGTACCATAACCCTACCACTATCCTAACCGGAACATGTACTGTAAACCTAAATCTAAACCTAACCCTAACCCTAACCTGTATCGTAACCCTAACCCTAACCCTAACCCTAACCTGTACCGCAACCCTAACCCTAACCCTAAAACTAACCCTAAACGTAACCCTGACCCTAACCTGTATGATAACCCTAAACCTAAACCTAACCTTAACCCTAACCTGTACGGTAACCCTAACACTAACCCTAACCCTAAACCTAACCGGTACCGTAACCCTAACCCTAAACCTGACCTTAACCCTAACCCTAACCCTAAACCTAACCTGCAGCATAACCCTAACCCTACCACTAAACCTAACCCTAACCTTTACCGTAACTCTAACCCTAACCTTACCCTAACCCTAACCCTAACCTGTACCATATCCCTAAACGTTACCCTAACCCTAACCCTAATGCTAACCTATACCATAACCCTAAACCTAACACTACCCTGAATTGTAACCCTAACCCTAACCCTAACCCTACTCGTAACACTAACCCACAACTGTAACGCAACCCTAATAGTAACCCTAACCCTGACCCTAACCTTAAGCCTTACCTGTACAGTAACACTGACACTAATCATAACCCTAACCTGTACCGTAACACTACCCAAACCCTAACCATAACTTGTACCACACCCTACCTCTAACCCTAACCGTGACCTGTACCGTAACCCTAACGTAAGCCTAACCCTAACCCAAATCCTAGCACTAACCTGTACGGTAACCCTAACCCTAACACTAACTCTAAGCCTAAAATGTACCATAACCCTAAACCAAACTTAACCCTAACCCTACCTTGTACCGTAACTCTAAACCTAACCGTAACCCTAACCTGTACTGTAACCCTAACCCAATTCATAACCGTAAATCTAAACCTAGCCTGTACCCTAACCCTAACCCTAACCTGTACCGTAACCCTTACCCTAACCATCACACTACCTGTAACCCTAAAACACACCTTTACGGCAAACGTAACCCTAAACCTAAACCTAACCCTACCCCTAACCGTATGGCTTACCTGTACCGTAACACTACCGCTGACCCGGAATCTCACCTGTACCATAACCCTACCACTAACCCTAACCGTAACCTGTACTGTAAACCTAAATCTAACCCTATCCCTAACACTAAACTGTACCGTAACCCTAACCCTAAGCCTAACCTGTACCGTAACCCTAACACTAAACCTAGACTTAACCTGTACCGCAACCCTAACGATAACCCTACCGTAACCCTAACCCTAACCCTAACCCTAACCCTAACCTTTACGGTAACCCTACCCCTAACACTACCCTAACCTGTACTGCAACCCTAACCCTAACCCTAAACCTAACTCTAAACCTGACCCTAACCTATACGATAACCCTAACCCTAAGCCTCACCCTAACCCTACCCTGTACGGAAACCCTAACATTAAACCTAACCCTAAACCTAACCGGTACCATAACCCTAACCCTAAACATAACCCTAACCCTAACCCTAACCTGTACCATAACAGTAACCCTACCCCTAAACCTAACCCTAACCTGTACCGTAACCCTAACACTAACCCTGCCCTAACCCGAACCCTAACATGTACTGTAACCCTAAACCTTACCCTAACCCTAACCCTAATGCTAACCTATACCATAACCCTGACCCTAAACCTAACCGTAACCCTAAACCTAGCCCTATCCTAAAGTGTACCTTACCCCCAACACTAAACCTAACCCTAATTTTACCACTAAACCTAACCCTAACCCTAAACGTAACACTAACCTGTCCCGAACCCTAACTGTGACCCTAAACCCAACCCTAAGCCTAACCCTAACCACGATCGTAACGCTACCGTATACCTAAACTTAAGACTAAACTGTACCGTAACCCTAACCCGAACACTAACCCTAACCGTAACCCTTTCCGGTACCGTAACCATACCCCTAACCATAACCCTAACCTGTACCATTACCCTAAACCTAACCCTAACACTAACCCTAAACTTAACCCGACCCTGTACCATAACCCTAACACTAACTCTAACCCTAACTTGTACCGTAAAACTAACCCTAACCCTAACCCTAAACCTTACCCTAACCTGTACCCCAACCTTAACCTAACCCTAATCCTAACACTAACACTAACCCTAAACTGTCCCATAACACTTACCTTAACCCTAAATCTAAACCTAACCCTATACCTAACCCGAACCTGTAACATAACCATAACACTAACCCTAACCCTAAACTGTACCGTAACCCTAACCCTAACCCTAATCCTAACCCTAACCTGTACTGTAACCCTAAACCTAACCTGAACCCTAACCAAAGCTAACCTATACCGTAACCCTAACCCTAAATCTAACCTTAACCCTAACTTGTACCGCATCCCTAACCCTAACCCTAACCTTTACCGTAACCCTAACCCTAACCATAAACCTAATCATAACCTGTACCGTAACCCTAACCATAACCCTAAACCTTCCCCTAAACTGTACCGTAACCCTAACCCTAATCCAAAATCTAATGTTAAACTGTACCGTAACCCTACCCCTAAACCTAACCTGTACCGCAAGCCTAACCCTAAACCTAAACCTAACCCTACCCCTAACCGTATGGCTTACCTGTACCGTAACACTACCGCTGACCCGGAATCTCACCTGTACCATAACCCTACCACTAACCCTAACCGTAACCTGTACTGTAAACCTAAATCTAACCCTATCCCTAACACTAAACTGTACCGTAACCCTAACCCTAAGCCTAACCTGTACCGTAACCCTAACACTAAACCTAGACTTAACCTGTACCGCAACCCTAACCATAACCCTAACCGTAACCCTAACCCTAACCCTAACCCTAACCCTAACCTTTACGGTAACCCTACCCCTAACACTACCCTAACCTGTACTGCAACCCTAACCCTAACCCTAAACCTAACTCTAAACCTGACCCTAACCTATACGATAACCCTAACCCTAACCCTCACCCTAACCCTACCCTGTACGGAAACCCTAACATTAAACCTAACCCTAAACCTAACCGGTACCATAACCCTAACCCTAAACATAACCCTAACCCTAACCCTAACCTGTACCATAACAGTAACCCTACCCCTAAACCTAACCCTAACCTGTACCGTAACCCTAACACTAACCCTGCCCTAACCCGAACCCTAACATGTACTGTAACCCTAAACCTTACCCTAACCCTAACACTAATGCTAACCTATACCATAACCCTGACCCTAAACCTAACCGTAACCCTAAACCTAGCCCTATCCTAAAGTGTACCTTACCCCCAACACTAAACCTAACCCTAATTTTACCACTAAACCTAACCCTAACCCTAAACGTAACACTAACCTGTCCCGAACCCTAACTGTGACCCTAAACCCAACCCTAAGCCTAACCCTAACCACGATCGTAACCCTACCGTATACCTAAACTTAAGACTAAACTGTACCGTAACCCTAACCCGAACACTAACCCTAACCGTAACCCTTTCCGGTACCGTAACCATACCCCTAACCATAACCCTAACCTGTACCATTACCTAACCCTAACACTAACCCTAAACTTAACCCGACCCTGTACCATAACCCTAACACTAACTCTAACCCTAACTTGTACCGTAAAACTAACCCTAACCCTAACCCTAAACCTTACCCTAACCTGTACCCCAACCTTAACCTAACCCTAATCCTAACACTAACACTAACCCTAAACTGTCCCATAACACTTACCTTAACCCTAAATCTAAACCTAACCCTATACCTAACCCGAACCTGTAACGTAACCATAACACTAACCCTAACCCTAAACTGTACCGTAACCCTAACCCTAACCCTAATCCTAACCCTAACCTGTACTGTAACCCTAAACCTAACCTGAACCCTAACCAAAGCTAACCTATACCGTAACCCTAACCCTAAATCTAACCTTAACCCTAACTTGTACCGCATCCCTAACCCTAACCCTAACCCTAACCTTTACCGTAACCCTAACCCTAACCATAAACCTAATCATAACCTGTACCGTAACCCTAACCATAACCCTAAACCTTCCCCTAAACTGTACCGTAACCCTAACCCTAATCCAAAATCTAATGTTAAACTGTACCGTAACCCTACCCCTAAACCTAACCTGTACCGCAAGCCTAACCCTAAACCTAAACCTAACCCTAACATGTACGGTAACCCTAACGCTAACCCTATCACTAATCTGTACCGCAAACCTATCCCTAACCAGCCTAACCCTAAACTGTACGGTAACACTAACCCTAACCCTAACCCTAACCCGAACCCTAACCCTAACCCTAACCTGTACCGCAACCCTAACAATAACACTATACCTAACGCTAACTCTAACCTTGACACTAACCTATACGGTAACCCTAACCCTAAACCTACCCCTAACCATAACCTGTAGGGTAACCCTAACCCTAACCTGTACCGTAACCCTAAACCTAACACTAACTCTAAACCTAACCCTAACATGTACCGTAACCCTAACCCTAACCATAACCCTACCCGTAACCCTAACCAACAACTATACCGGAACCCTAATCGTAACCCTAACCCTAACCGTAACCCTTACCTGTACCGTAACACTTACCCTAACCCTAAACCTAAACTGTAACATAACCCTAACCCTAACCCTAAACCTAAAACGAAGCCTTACCTGTACTGTAACCCTAACCCTAAACCTAACCGTAATCGTAATTTGTACCGTATCCCTAAACCTAACACTAACCCTAACCCTAACCTGTACCGTAACCCTAAGCCTAATGCTAACCCTAACCCTAACCCTAAAACTAACCTGTAACGTAAGCCTAACCCTAACACTAACCCTAAGCCTAAATTGTACCGTAATCCTATACCTAACCCTAACCCTAACCCTACCTTGTACCGTAACCCTAGCCCTAACCCTAACCCTAACCTATACCGTAATCCTAACCTTAACCTTCACCCTTACTCTAAACCTAACCTGTACTCTAACCCTAACCCTAACCCTAAACTCTATGGCAAACCTAACCCTAACCATAAGACTAACCCTAACCCAAACTACCGTTACACTAACCCTAACCCTAACCCTAACCCTAAACCTTACCTTAAACCTAACCTCAACCCTGACCCTAACCCTAACCCTAACATTAACCGTAAACCTAACCTGTACCGTAACCCTAACCCTAACCCTAAACCTAACCCTAACCATAACCATAACCCTAACCCTAACTTTAACTTGTACCGTAACCCTAGCCCTAAAACTAACGCTAACCCTAATGCTAACCCTAATCCTAACTCTTACCTGTACCGTATTCATACCCCTAACCGTAACCCTGACCTGTACCGTAAACCTAACCCTAACCCAAACCCCAACCCGAACCCTAACCCTACGCGTAACCCTAACCAACAACTGTACCGCAAACCTAACCACAACCCTAACCCTAACCGTTACACTTACCTGTACCGTACAACTTACCCTAAACCTAAACCTAACCTATACCTTAATCCTAACCTTAAGCCTAACACTAACCCTAACCCTAACCGGTACTGTAACCGTAACACTAACCCTAACCCTAACCTGTACCGTAACCCTAACCCTAACCTTAACCCTAAGTATAAACCTAACCTGTGCCTAAACCCTAACACTAACCGTAACCTCTATGGCACACCTAACCCTTACCCTAACACTAACCCTAACCCTAAACTGTTATGTAACGTTATACCTAACCCTAACCCTAACCCTAACCTGTACCGTAACCCTAACCCTAACCCTATCCCTAACCTGTATCGTAATCCTAACCGTAACCTTAAACCTTACTCTAAACCTAACCTGTACCCTAACCCTAACCCTACCCTAAACTCTATGGCAAACCTAACTCTAACCCTAAAACTAACCCTAACCTAAACCTGTACCAAACACTGACCCTAACCCTAACCCTAACCCTAAACATTACCCTAAACCTAATCTCTACCATAACCATAACCCTAACCCTAACCTTAACAGTAAACCTAACCTGTACTGTAACCCTAACTGTAACCCTAAACCCCACCCTAAGCCTCACCCTAACCACTACCGTAACCCTAACCCTAACCCTAACCCTAAAGCTAACCTGTACCGTAACCCTAACCTTAACCCTAACCCTAAACTGTACCGTAACCCTAACCCTAACCCTAACTTCTACGGCAAACCGAACCCTAACCCTAACTTGTACCCTGACCTAAACCTAACCCTAACCCTTACCCTAACCTGTACCGTAACCCTAAACGTAACCCTAACCCTAACCTGTACCATAATCCTAACCCTAACTTTAACCCTAACTCTAAACCTAACCTGTACCCTACCCCTAACCCTAAACCTAACCTCTATGGCACATCTAAACCTAACCCTAACACTAACACTAACCCTAACCCTAACCTGTACCGTAACACTGACCCTAACCCTAATCCTAAACCTTACCCTAAACCTAACCACAACCCTATCCCTAACCCTAACCCTAACCGTAACCTTAACCGTAACCCTAACAGTAAAGTATCCCTAAACCTAACACTAACCGTAACACTAACCTGTACCGTAACCCTAACCCTAACACTAAATCTAACATAAATTGCACCATAACCTTAAACCTAACCCTAACCCTAACCCTTACCCTACCCTGTACCGTAACCCGAGACTTAACCTCAACCCTAACCCTAACACTAACCCTAACCGTAACCGTAACCGTAACCCTAACCTGTACGGTAACCATAACCAAATCCCTAAACCCAACCCCAAGCCTAACGCTAACAACTACCGTAACCTTAACCCTAAAACTAAACCTAACCCTAACCCTAACCCTAAGCCTACTCTAACCTGTACCGTAATCCTAAACCTAACCATAAACCTAACCTTAAACTGAAACTAACCCTAACCCTAAACCTAACGCTAACATTAACCCTAACCCTTACCTGTTCTGTAACCATACCCCTAACCGTTAGCGTAACCTGTACCATATACCTAAACGTAACCCTAACCCTAACTCTACCCGTAACACTAACCCACAACTGTACCGCAACCCGAACCGTAACCCTAATCCTAACCCTAACCGTAACCCTTACCTGTACCGTAACACTTAACCTAAACCTAAACCTAACCCTAATCCTAACCTTACATTAACCTGTACTTTCACCCTAACACTAACCCTAACCCTAACCTGTACCGAAACCCTAACACTAACCCTAAACCTCCCCTGTACCGTAACCCTAACCCTAATCCTAACCCTAACCCTAAACTGTACCATAACCCTAAACTTAACGTTAACCCTAACTATAAACCTAACTTATACCCTAATCCTAACACTAAATTTAAACTCTATGGCAAACCTAACCCTAACCATAACATTAACCATAACCCTAAAATGTACCGTAACACTAACCCTAACCCTAACCCTAACACTAAACCTAAACCTAACCTGTACCGTAACCCTAACCCTAACCCTAAACTTAACCTGTACCGTAACCCTAACCCTAACTCTAAACCTAAACCTAACCGGTACCGTAAACCTAACCCTAACTCTAACCCTAACCCTAACCCTAACCTGTACCGTAACCCTAAATAAACCCTAACCCTAACCCTAACGCTAACCGATACCGTAACCATAAACCTAAACTTTACCGTAACCCTAACTTGTTCTGTAACCGTAACCCTGACACTAACCCTTAACCTTACCCTAACCCTAACCATAACCCTAACCCTAAACCTAACCTGAACCCTAACCCTAACCCTAACCTGTACCGTAACCATAACCCTAAATCTAACCCTTACCCTAACCATAACTTATACCATACACCTAACCCTAAACCGAACCCTACCCTGAAATGTAACTCTAACCCTAACCGTACCCCTAACCCTACCCGTAACCCGAACCCACAACTGTACCGCAACCCTAACCCTAACCCTAAACCTAACCTAACCTAACCCTAACCAGTACGGAAACCCTAATCCTAACCGTAAACATAAACTGTACCGTAACCCTAACACTTACTCTAACCTGAACCTTATCACTACCCCTAACACTAACCCTAACACTAAATTGCACCGTAACCCTAACCCTAACACTAACCCTAACACTAAACTGCACCGTAACCCTAAACCTACCCTATCCCTAACCCTACCCTGTACCGTAACCCTAACCCTAACACTAACCTGTACCGTAAACCTAACCCTAACACTAACCCTAACACTAAATTGCACCGTAACCCTAAACCTAACCCTATCCCTAACCCTACCCTGTACCATAACCCTAAACCTAACCCAAACCCTAACCTGTACAGTAATCCTAACCCTAACCTTAACCCTAACTCTAAACCTAACCTGTACCCTACCCATAAACCTAAACCTAACCTCTATGACAAACCTAAACCTAACCCTAACACTAACCCTAACCCTAAACTGTACTGAAACAGTAACCCTAAACCTAACCCTAAACCTCACCCTAAACTTAACCTAAAACCTAACCCTAACCCTAACCCTAACCGTAACCGTAGCGTAACCCTAACCTGTACCGTAACCCTAAGCGTAACCCTTACCCCAACCCTAAGCCTAACCCTAACCAATACCGTAACCCAAACCCTAAACCTAAACCTAACCCTAACCCTAAACCTAAGCCTAACTCGAACCTGTACAGTAACCCTAACCCTAACCCTAAACCTAAACTTAACCCTAAAACTAACACTAACCCTAAACCTAACGCTTTCCCTAACCCTAACCCTTACCTGTTCCGTCAACATACCACTAACCATTACCCTAACCTGTACCGTAAACCTAAACGTAACCCTAACCTTAACCCTACCCGTAACACTAAACCCAACTGCACCGCAACCTGAACCGTAACCCTAACCCTAACCCTAACCTTAACGCTTACCTGTACCGTAACACTTACCCTAACCCTAAGCCTAACCTGTACCTTAACCCTAAACCTAACCTTAACCCTAACCGTAACCGTAACTGTACTGTAAACCTAACCTTAACGCTTACCTGTACCGTAACACTTACCCTAACCGTATCTGTACCGAAACCATAACCCTAACCCTAACCCTAAACTGTACTGTAACCCTAAACCTAACCCTAACCCTAACCTGTAACGTAACCCTAACCCTAACCTTAACCCTAACTATAAACCTAACCTGTACCCTAACCCAAACCCTAACCCAAAGCTCTATGGCAAACCTAACACAAACACTAACACTAACACTCACCTGTACCATAACACTAATCCGAAACCTAACCCTAACCCTAACCCTAAAACTAAACCTAACCTGTACCATCATTCTAACACTAACTCTAACCCTAACCCTAACTTGTACTGTAAACCTAACCCTAACCCTAAACCTAACCCTAACCTGTACCGTAAACCTAACCTAACCCTAACCCTAATCCTAACCCTAACCTGTACCGTAACCCTAAACCTAACCCTAACCCTAAACCTAAAGTTAACCTATAACATAACCCTAACCCTAAACCTAACCGTCACCCTAACTTGTACCATATCACTAACCCTAATCCTAACCCTAACCCTAAACCTAACCCTAACCTGTAACATAACCCTAACCCTAACCCTAAATCTAACCATACCCTGTACCGTAACCATAATCCTAACCCTAAATCTAACCTGCACCGTAACCCTAACCCTAACACCAACCCTAATGCTAACCTGTACCGTAACACTTACCCTAACCCTAAACCTAACCTGTACCCTAACCCTAACCCTAACCCTAATCCTAACCCTAAGCCTTAACTGTACTGTAACCCTAGCACTAACCCTAACCCTAACATGTTCTGAAACACTAATCCTAACCCTAAACCACCCCTAAACCTGACAGTAACCTGTAGGGTAACCCTTACCCTAAACATAACCCTAACCCTAATCCTAACCCTAACCTGTACCGTAACCCAAACCCTACACTAACCCTGACCCTAAGCCTATCTTGTACCGTCACCCTAACCCTATACAGAACCCTACCCTGAACCGTAACCCTAACTCTAACCCTAACCCTACCCGTAACCCTATCTTTTACCGTAAACCTAACCCTAACCCTAACCCTAACCTCTACCGTAACCCTAAACCTAACCCTAACCCTAACCTGTACCGTTATATAACCCTACACCTACACCTAACCATAACCAGTACCGTAACCCTAAGCCTAAACCTAAAACCAAGCCTAACCTGTACCGTAACCCTATGCCTAAACCTTACCCTAATGCTAACCTGTACCGTAAACCTAACCCTAAACCTAACCCTAACCTATACCGAATCCCTAACCCTAACCCTGACCCTAACGTGTACCACAACCCTAACCCTAACCCTAAGACTAACCCTTACCTGCACCGTAACCGTAAACATAAACCTCACCCTAACCTGTACTGTAACCCTAACCCTAATCTTAACCATACCCGTAACCCTAACACACACCTGTATGGCAACCCTAACCCTCACCCTAACCGTAAACCTTACCTGTACCGTGACACTAACCCTAAACCTAAACCTAACCTGTACCGTAACCCTAACCCTAACCCTAACCTGTATGGTAACCCAAACCCTAACCCTTACCCTAACCTGTACTGCAACCCTAACTGTAACCCTAACCGTAACCTGTACGGTATCCCTAATCCTAACACTAACCCTAACATGGACCGTAAACCTAACACTAAACCTAACCCGATCCCTATCCCTAACCTTAACCCTCACCCTAACCCTAATCTTAACCCTAAACTTAACCCTAACCCTAACCATAACCCTTACCTTTACCGTAATCCTTACCCTAAATCTATACCTAACCTGTACCATAACCCTAAGCCTAACCCTAACCCTAAGCGTTACCTGTACTGTAACCCTAGCACTATCCTTAACCCTACCCTGTACCGAAACGCTAACCCTAACACTAACCCTCACCTGTACCGTAACCCAACCTTAACCCTAACCCTAACCTATACCGTAACTCTACCCATAATCCTAACACTAACCTGTACTGTAACCCAAAACCTAACCCTAACCCTAAACCTAACCCTAACCCTAACGCTAACCTGTACCATAACTCTAACCCTAACACTAACACTAACCCTAATTTGTACCCTAACTCTAAACCTAACCCTAAACCTTACCCTAACCTATACCGTAACCCTAACCCTAACCTGTACCGTAACCATAACCCTAACACTAACCTCTATGGCAAACCTAAATGTAACGCTAAACCTAACCCTAAACATAACCTGTACCGTAACCCTAACCCTAACCCTAACCTTAACCCTAAACCTAACACTAACCTGTACTGTAACCCTAAACCCTAAACCTAAACCTAACCCTGACCGCTACCGGAAATCTAACCCTAACCCTAACAATAACCCAAACACTAACACTAACCCTAACCTGTACCGTAAGCCTCAACCTAACCCAAACCCTACCCTAATGCTAACCCTAACCCTAACCCTAACCCTAACCTCTACCGTAACCCTAAACCTAACCCTAACCCTAATCTGTACCGTTCTATAACCCTAACCCTACACCTAACCATAACCTGTACCGTAACCCTAAGCCTAAACCTAACACTAACCCTAACCTGTACCATAACCCTATCCCTAAACCTTACCCTAATGCTAACCTGTACCGTAAACCTAACCCTAAACCTAACCCTAACCTATACCAAATCCCTAACCCTAACCCTGACCCTAACGTGTACCATAACCCTAACCCTAACCCTAAGACTAACCCTTACCTGCACCGTAACCGTAAACATAAACCTCACCCTAACCTGTACTGTAACCCTAAGCCTAATCTTAACCGTACCCGTAACACTAACACACACCTGTATGGCAACCCTAACCCTAACCCTAACCGTAAACCTTACCTGTACCGTGACACTAACCCTAACCCTAAACCTAACCTGTACCGTAACCCTAACCCTAACCCTAACCTTAACCCTAAACCTAACACTAACTTGTAACGTAACCCTAACCCTAAACCAAAACCTAACCCTAACCCCTACCGGAAATCTAACCCTAACCCTAACAAAAACCCTAACACTAACACTAACCCTAACCTGTACCGTAAGCCTCAACCTAACCCAAACCCTACCCTAATGCTAACCTACACCGTAACCCTACCCTAACCCTAACCGTAACCCTATCTTTTACCGTAACCTAACCCTAACCCTAACCCTAACCCTAACTCTAAACCTTACACTAACCCAGCCCTACCCTGTACCGTTATATAACCCTAACCCTACACCTAACCATAACCTGTGCCGTAACCCTAACCCAAAACCTAACACTAAACCTAACCTGTACCGTAACCCTATCCCTAAACCTTACCCTAATGCTAACCTGTACTGTAAACCTAACCCTAAACCTAACCCTAACCTATACCGAATCCCTAACCCTAACCCTGACCCTAACGTGTACCATAACCCTAACCCTAACCCTAAGACTAACCCTTACCTGCACCGTAACCGTAAACATAAACCTCACCCTAACCTGTACTGTAACCCTAACCCTAATCTTAACTGTACCCGTAACCCTAACACACACCTGTATGGCAACCCTAACCCTCACCCTAACCGTAAACCTTACCTGTACCATGACACTAACCCTAACCCTAAA
This sequence comes from Otocyon megalotis megalotis, assembly GCA_017311455.1. Lineage (NCBI taxonomy): Eukaryota > Metazoa > Chordata > Mammalia > Carnivora > Canidae > Otocyon > Otocyon megalotis. The sequence continues at coordinate 41,209 of JAEUCK010003774.1, read as the reverse complement.
CCTAACCTGTACCGTAACCCTAACCCTAACCCTAACCTGTATGGTAACCCAAACCCTAACCCTTACCCTAACCTGTACTGCAACCCTAACCGTAACCCTAACTCTAACCCGTACGGGATCCCTAATCCTAACACTAACCCTAAAATGGACCGTAACCTAACACTAAACCTAACCCGATCCCTATCCCTAACCTTAACCCTCACCCTAACCCTAACCTTAACCCTAAACTTAAACCTAACCCTAACTGTAACCCTAACCTGGACCGTTACCCTAATCGTAACCCTAAACCTAAACCTAACCTTTCCCTCACCACTACCATAACCGTAAACCTAATCCTAACCCTAACCCTATCTTTTACCGTAAAACTAACCGTAACCCTATCGCATACCTGAACCGTAACACTATTCTAACCCTAAACCTAACCAGTACCGTAAACCTCACCCTAACCCTAACTCTAACCCTCACATTAACCTGTATGGTAACCCTAACCCTAACGCTCATCCTAACCCTAACCTTTACCTGTACCGTAAACATACCCTTAACCATAACCATAACCTGTCCCGAAACCCTAATCCTAAACCTTCCCTAACCTAAACCTAACCCTAAACTGTACCGTAACCCTAACCCTAAAACTAACTCTAAACCAAACCCTAACTTTTACCGTAATCCTAACCCTAAACCTAAACCTAACACTATACTGAACCGTAAATCTAACCCTAACACTAACCCAACCCGTAACCCTAACCCACAACTGTACCACAACCCTAACCGTAACTTTAACCCTGACCCTAAACGTAACCCTTACCTGTACCGTAACTCTTACCCTGACCCTAAACCTAACCAGCACCGTAACCCTAACCTAACCTGTACTGTAACCCTACCACTAACCCTTACCCAACCTGTACCGAACCCTAACCCTAACCTGTATCATAACCCTAACCCTAACCTAACCCTAACCCTAAACCTATCCTGTACCCTAACCCTAACCCTAACCCTAACCTCGATGGCAAACCTAACCCTAACCCTAACACTAACCCTAACCCTAACATGTACTGTGACAATACCCCTAACCTTAACCCTAAACCTTACCCTAAAACTAACCTGTACCGTAACCCTAACCCTAACCCTAATCCTAACCCTACACTGAACCGTAAACCTAACCCTAACACTAACCCTACCCGCAACCCTAACCCACAACTGTACCGGAACCCTAACCGTAACTCTAACCCTAACCCTAAACGTAACCCTTACTTGTACCGTAACACTTACCGTGACCCTAAACCTAACCATCACCATAACCCTAACCCTAACCCTAACCCTAACCCTAACGTGTACTGTAACGCTAACACTAACCCTAACCCTAACCTGTATGGTAACCCTAGCCCTAACCTAACCCTAACCCTATACCTATCCTGTACCCTAACACTATCCCTAACCTTAACCTCTATGGCAAACCTATCCCTAACGCTAACACTAACCCTAACCCTAACCTGTACCGTGACACAATCCCTAACCTTAACCCTAAACCTTACCCTAAACCTAACCTGTACCGAACCCTAACCCTAAACCTAAACCTAACCCAAACCTGTACGGTAAACCTAACCCTAATCCTAACGCTAAACCTAACCCTAACTTCTGCCGTAACCCTAAATCTAACCCTAACCATAACCTGAAACGTAACCCTAAACCTAAACCCTTCCGTAACCGCACCTGTACCGTATTAATAACCCTAAACCTAACCCTAACACTAACCCTAAACTGTAATGTAACCCTAACCCTAACCCAAACCTCTACCGTAACCCTAACCCTAAACCTAAACCTAACCATAACCTGTACCGTAACCGTAACCCTAAACCTAACCCTAACCATAACCTATACCGTAACCCTAACCCTATTCCCAACCCTAATGCTAACATGTACCCTAACCCTAACCCTAACACTAACCTATACGGTAACCTTAAACCTAACCCTAACCCTAACCAATACCGCAAACATAACCCTAACCCTAAGCCTAACCGTAACCTGTACGGTAACCCTAATCCTAACCCTAAACCTAACCTGTACCGCAACCCTAACCGTAACCCTAACACTTGCCCTAACCATAATCCTGACACTCACCTGTACGGTAACCCTAACCCTACCCCTAAACCTAACCCTAACTCTAACCAGTACCGTAACCCTAACCCTAAACTGTACCACAACCCTAAGCGTAACCTTTAACCCAAACCTAAGACTAACCCAAACCACTACCGTAACCCTAACCCTAACCCTAAACCTAACCCTAACCCTAACACTTACCCTAACCTATACCGTAACACTAACCCTAACCTTAACCCTAACACTTACCCGAAACCTAACCTGTACCGTAACCCTAACACTAAACCTAACCCTAACACTAAACCTAACCCTAACCTGTACAGTAACCCTAACCCTAACCCCACACTTAACCCTACCTTAACCGTAAACCTAACACGAATCCTAACCCTAACCCTAACCCTAACCTGTACCGTAACCCTAAACCTAACCCTAACCCTAACCTGTAACATAAACCTAACCCTAACCCTAACCCTTACCTTTACCTGTACTGTAACACTAACCCTAACCTAACCCTAACCTGTAACGTAAACCTAACCCTATCACTAACACTATGTCTAACCCTAAACCTAACCCTAACCTGTAATGTTACACTAAGCCTAACCCTAACCCTTACCTCTACCTGTACCGTAACACTAACCCTAACCTAACCCTAACCTGTACGGTAACCGTAACCCTAAACCCAAACCTAAGCCTAACCCTAACCACTACTGTAACCCTAACCCTAAACCTAAACCTAACCTTAACCTGTACCGTAACCCTAACCCTAAACCCGACCCTAATGCTAACCTGTACCCTAACCCTAAACCTAACCCTAACCTGTATGGTAACCCTAACATTAACCCTAACCCTAAACAGTACAGCAACCCTAACCCTAACCCTAACATAAACAGTAACCATAACCCTAACCTTGACCCTATCCCAAACTTGTACTGCAACCCTAAACCTAACCCTTACCCTAACCCTCACCTGTACAGTAACCTAATTCTAACCCTAACCCTAACCTGGACCGTAAAACTAACACTAAACCTAACCCTTTCCCTATCCCCAACCTTAACCCTAAACCTAACTGGAACCTGTACCGCTACCCTAACCATAACCCTAACCCTAACCCTAACCCAAATCCTGACACTAACCTGTACGGTAACCCTAAACCTAACCCTAAACCTAACCTGTACCGTAAACCGAACCCTAAACCTAAACTTATCCTTAACCCTAACCTTAACCCCAACCCTAAACCTACCTGTACTGTAACCCTAACCCTAACCCTAACCGAAACCCTAAGCTGTACTGTAACCCTAACCGTAACCCTAAACCCAACCCTAAGCCTATTCCTAACCACTACCGTAACCCTAACCCTAACCCTAAACCTCATGCGAAACCTAACCCTAACCCTAACCCTAACCTTTAACGTAACCCTAACCCTAACCCTAACCTTAACCCAAACCCAAACCGTAAATCTGCCCTAACCGTAACCCTAAAACTAACCCTAACGCTAACCCTAACCCTTACCTGTACCGTAACCATACCCCTAACCGTACCCTAACCTGTACCGTAAACCTAACCCTAACCCTAGCCCTAACCCCTACCTTTACCTGTACCATAGCTCTAACCCTAACACTAACCCTAAACCTAACCCTAACTTGTACCGTATACCTAACCCTAAACCTAACCCTATCCGTAACTAAACCACAACTGTACTGCAACCCTAACCGTAACCCTAAACCTAACACTAACCGTAACCCTTTCCTGTACTGTAACGCTTATGCTAAACCTAACCTGTACCGTACCCATAACCCTAAACCTAACCTTAACCCTAACCTGTAATGTAACCCTAACACTAACCCTAACCCTAACCTGTACTGAAACCCTAACCCTAACCCTAACTCTAACCTGTACATAACACTAACCTTAACCCTAACCCTATACTGTACAGTAACCCTAGCCATAACCCTTACCGTAAACTGTACCGTAACCCTAACCCTAACACAAACACTAACACTAACCTGTACCGTAACCCGAACCCTAACACTAACCCTAACCCTAACTTGTACCGTAACCCTCAACCTAACCCTAACCCAAAACCTAACACTAACCTATACTGTAACCTTAACCCTGACCCTAACCCTAACCCTAAATTGTACCGTAATCCTAACCCTAACCCTAACATGTACCGTAAACCTAACGCTATCCCTAACCTGTACCGTAACCCTAAGCCTAACCCTACACCTAACCATAACCTGTACCGTAATCCTAACCCTAAACCTAACCCAAACCCTAACCTGTACCGTAACACTAAAACTAACCCTAACCCTAATGCTAACCTGTACCGGAACCCTAGCACTAAACCTAAGCTGTAACGTAACACTAAGCCTAACCCTACACCTAACCATAACCTGTACCATAACCTGAACCCTAAGCCTAACCCTAAACGTAACCTGTATAGTAACCCTAGCCCTAACCCTATCCCTCGCCCTAACCTCTACCGCAACGCTAACACTAACCCTAAACCTAAACCTAACCAGTACGGTAACCCTAATCCTAACACTAACCCGAACGTGGACTGTAAACCTAAAAGTAAGCCTAACCCAATCCCTATCCCTAACCTTAACCCTAACCCTAACCCTAACGTGTACTGTAATCCTAACCGTAACCCTAACCCAAACCTATGCACTACCGTAACCTAAACCTAACCCTAACCTAACCCTAAACTTAACCCTAAAGTGTACCATAACCCGAACCCTAACGCTACCCTAAACCTGACACTTAACTGAAACGTAACCCTACCCCTAACCCTAACCCTAAACTTTACCGTAACCCTAACCATAACCCTAAATCTAACCTGTACCGTAACCCTAACCCTAACACTAAACTTAAACCTAAACCTAACTTTTACCGTAACACTAACCCTAAGCCTACCCTAACCCTACTCTGTACCGTAACACTAACCCTGTCCCTAACCCTAACCTGTACCGTAACCCTAACCCTCAAACTAACCTTAAACTTTACCGTAAACCTAACCCTAACCCTAAAACTAACCCTAACACTAACCTGTACCATAACAGTAACCCAAAACCTAACACTAAACCTAACCCTAACCATACACCTAACCTGTACTGTAATCCTAACTCTAAACCTAACCTTAACCCTAACCTCACCGTAACCTGTACGGTAATGCTAAACCTAACCCTAAACCTAAGCCTAACCTAAACCGTAAACCTAACCCTAACACTAACCCTAACCCTTACACTAACCCTAACCGTAAACTGTACCATAACCCTCAACCTAACCCTAACCCAAAACCTAACACTAACGTATAACGTAACCATAATCCTAACCCTAAACGTAACCCTAACTTGTACCGTAAACCTAACCCTAACCCTAACCCTAACTTTTTCCGTAACGCTAACCCTAACCCTAACCTGTACCGTAACACTAATCCTAACAGTATACCTAACCAAAACCTGTACCGTAACCCTAACCCTAACCCTAACCTGTACTGTAACCCTAACCCTAACACTAACGCTTACCCTAACTTGTACCATAACCCTAAACCTAACCCTAACCCTAACCTGTACCATAACCCTAACCCTAACCTTAACCCTAACTCTAAACCTAACCTCTTCCCTATCCCTAACCCTAACCCTAACATCTATGTCAAACCTAACCCTAAACCTAACACTAACGCTAACCTTAACCTAATACTAACCCTAACCTTAACACTAACCAGAAAACTAACCTGTACCATAACCCTTACCCTAAACCTAACCTTAAACCTAACCCTCACCTTAAATTTGTACCGTAACCCTAACCCTAACCCTAAACTTAACCCTAACCTATACCGTACCCCTAACCCTAACCCTAACCCTATCCCTAACCTTTACACCTACCCAGCTCTACCCTGTACCATAACCCTCAACCTAACACTAACCCAAAACCTAACGCTAACCTATACCGTAACCCTAACCCTAACCCTAACCCTAACTTGTACCGTAAACCTAACCCTAAACATAACCCTAACCCTAACCTGTACCGTAGACCTAACCCTAAACCTAACCTGTACCGTTACCCTAAGCCTAAACCTACACCTAACCATAACATGTACCGTAACCCTAACCCTAACCCTAAACCTAACCCAAACATACATCGTAACCCTACCACTAACCATAACCCTAACCTGAACTGAAACCCTAACCCTAATCCTAAACTAACCTGTACTGTAACGCAAACCCTAACCCTAACCCTAACCCTAACCCTAACGCTAACCTATACCGTAACCCTAACCCTAAAACTAACTCTAACCCTAATTTCTTCCATAACCCTAAACTTAACCCTAATCCTAACCTGTTCCATACCCTAACCTTAAACCTAACCTGTACCATAACCCTAACCCTAACCCTAAACCTAACCATAACCTGTAGCGTAACCCTAACCCTAACCCTAATGTTAACCTGTACCATAACCGTAACCCTAACCCTAACGCTAACCTGTACTGCAAACCTAACTCTAACCCTAACCATAAAATGTACGATAACCCTAACTCTAAACCTAACACTAACCTGTACCGCAACCCTAACCCTAAACCTAACCCCAACCCTAACCCTGACTCTAACCTGTACAGTAACCCTAACACTAACCCTAACCCTAACCCTAACCCGTACCGTAACCCTAACCCTTACCTTAACCCTAACTTGTACCATAACCCTAACCCTAAACCTAACCCTACCCTGAACCGTAACCCTAACCCTCACCCTAACCCCACCCATAACCCTCACCCTAACTTGTACCGCAACCCTAACCATAACCCTAATGCTAACCCTAACGCTAACCGTAACACTTACCTGTACCGTGACCCTACCCTTACCCCTAACCGTAACCTGTACCGTAAACCTAACCCTAACCGTAACCCTAACCCTACACTAACCTGTACTCTTACCCTAAACCTAACACTAACCCTAACACTAATTTGTACCATAACCCTAAACCTAACCCTAACCCTAACACTTCCATGTACCATAATCCTAACCCTAACCCTAACCCTTAACCGGTACCGTAACCCTAACCCTAACATTAACCCTAACCCTAACCCTAACATGTACCGTGACTCTAACCCTAACCCTAACACTAAAACTTACCCAACCTAAACTTAACCCTAAACCTAACACTAACCCTAACCCTAACCGTAACCCTTACCCTACGCCTAAACCTAACCTAAACCTTTACCATACCCCTAACCCTAAATCTAATCCTATCGTATACCGTAACCCTATACCTGACCCTAACCCTAACCCTAACACTAACCTGTAACATAACCCTAACCCTAACACTAACCCTAAACCTTACGAGTACCGCAACACTAAACCTAAACCTCACCCTAAACCTTTTCTGTGCCGTAACCCTGACCCTAACCCTAACCTTACCAGTACCGTAACCCTAATCCTAAACTTAACCCTAACTCTAAACCTAACCTGTACCCTAACCCTAACGCTACCCTAACCTCTATGGCAAACCTATCCCTAATCCTAACACTAACCCTAAACCTAACCTGTACCGATACCCTAACCCTAACCCTAACCCTAACCCTAACCATAACCTGTACCAGTACCATACCCCTAACCCTAACCCTAAAACTAACCCTACCCTAACACTAAACCGTACGGTAACCCTAACCGTAACACTACCCTAAACCTAACCCTAAACTGTACGGTAACACTAACCGAAACCCTAACCCTAAACTGTACTGCAACCCTTACCCAAACCCTAACCCTAACCCTAACCCTAACCGTAACCCTAACCTGTACCGTAACACTTACCCTACCCCTAAACCTAATTCTAACCGTACCCCTAATTCTAACCGTACTGTACCCCTAACACTAACCCTAAATCAAACAGTACCGCATCCCTAACCCTATCCCTAAACCTAACCCTAACCCTAACCAGTACGGTAACCCTAACCCTTTCCCTAACCCTAACCCTAACCTGTACCGTAAACCTAACACTAAACCTAAACCTATCCCTAACCCTAACCTTAAACCTAACCCTAACTGGTACCTAAACCCTAACCCTAACCCTAACGCTAACCTTAATCATAACCCTAAACCTAACCCTTACCGTAACCCTAACCTGTACCGTAATTCTAACCGTAACCCTAAACCCAACCCTAAGCCTAATCCTAACCACTACCCTAACCCTAAACCAAACTCTAAACTTAACCCTAAACTGTACCGTAACCCTAACCCTAATGCTATACGTAACCCTAACCCTTACCTGTACCGTAACCCGACCACTTACCATAACCCTAAGCTGTACCGTAACCCTAAGCCTAAACCTAACCCTAACCCTAACTTGTACCGTAACCGTAACCCTAACCCAACACTTTAACCTAAACCACAATTGTACCGCAAACCTAACCCTAACCCTAACCGTAACCCTAACCTCTACCGTAACACTAAACCTAACCCTAAACCTAACCTCTACCGTAACCCTAACCTTAACCTAACCCTAAGCCTAACTCTAACTTGTACTATAACCCTACGACTAACCCTAACCCTAACCTGTACCGAAACACTAAACCTAAACCTAACCCTAACCTGTACTGTAACCATAACCCTAACCCTAAACCCAACCGCTGTAACCCAACCCCTAACCCTAACAGTAACCTGTACCGTAACCCTAACACTAACCCTACCCTAACTAGTACCATAAACCTAAACCTAACCCTAAACATAACCCTATTCTGTACCGTAACCCTAACCCTAACCTGTACCGTAACCCTAATCCTAAACGTAACCCTAACTCTAAACCTGCCCTGTACCCTAACCCTAACCCTAAACTCTATGGCAAACCTAACCCTAATCCAAACACTAACCCTAACCCTAAACTATACAGTAACACTAAACCTAACCCTAACACTAACACTAATCCTAATGTTAACCTGTACCGTAACCCTAAATCTAACCCTAACCCTAACCCTAACGCTAACCTATACAGTAAACCTAACCCTAAATCTAACCGTAACCCTAACTTGCACTGTAACCCTAAAACTACACCTAACCCTAACCCTACCCTAACCTGTACCGTAACCCTAACCCTAACCCTAACCCTAAACTGTACCGTAACCCTAACCCTAACCCTAAACCTAAAAATAACCTCTACGGTAAACGTAACCCTAAGCCTAAGCCTAACTCTAACCCTAACCTGTACGGCAACCCTATACCTAAACCTTACCCTAAACTGTATGGTAACCCTAACCCTAACCCTAACCTGGATGGTAACCCTAAACCTAACCCTAACCCGAAATCTAACCCTAACGTGTACCGTAACCCTAACCCTAAAACTAAACCTATCCATAACCCTAACTTGTACAGTAACCATACGCAAATCCTAAACCTAACCCTACCCTCAACAATAACCCTAACCCTAACCCTAACACTTCCCTTTAACCTAACCCACAACTGTACCGCAACCCTACCCCTATACCTGACCCTAACCCTAACCCTAAACCTTACCTGTACCATAACACTAACCCTAACCCTAAACTTAACTTGTACCGTAACATAACCCTAACCCTAACCCTAACGATAACCCTAACCCTCACCCTAACGTGTACTATAACCCTAACACTAACCCTAACCCTAACCTTTACCGACACCCTAAACCTAACCCTAACCCCAACCTGTACCGTAACCCTAATCCTAACCTTAACCCTAACTCTAACCCTAACCTGTACCCTAACCCTCACCTAAACCTAACCTCTAAATCAAATCTAACCCTAACCCTAAACTAACCCTAACCTATACAGTAACACTAAACCTAACCCTAAACCTAACCCTAAATCTAACCTGTATCGTAACCCTAACCCTAACCTGTACCGTGACCCTAACCCTAACCCTAACCTGTAGCATAACCCTAACCCTAACCCTAAAACTACCATAACCTGTACCGTAACTCTATCCCTATCCCTAAACCTAACCCTAACCCAAACCTGTACCGTAACCCTAAACCAAACCCTAAAACTAATTCTAACCTGTACCATAGCCCTAACCCTAAACCTAACCTGTACCCAACCCTAACCCTAACCCTAACCTGGACAGTAACCCTAATCCTAACCCTAACCTGTACCACAACAATAAACCTAACCCTAAGTCTAACCCTAACGTTGACCCTAACCTTACGGTAACCCTAAACCTAACCCTAACCCCAACCCTAACCTGTATGGTAACCCTAACCCTAAACCTAACCATAACCTGTTCCGCAACCCTAACCCTAACCCTACCCTAAACCTAACCTGTAAAGTAACCCTAACCCTAAACCTATCCTGTACCGTAAGCCTAAAACTAAATCTAACCCTATCCCTAACTCTAACACTAAACCTAACCCTAACGCTAACCCTAAATTCTACTGTAACCCTAACCCAAACCGTAACCCTAACCCTAACATGAACCTGTACGTAAACCTAACCCTAAACCTAACCCTAACCTGTAGCGAAACCCTAAACCTAACACAAATGCTAACCTGTACCATAACACTAACCCTAACCATAACCCTAAACTGTACCATAACGCTACCTTAACCCTAACCCTAACCTGTACTGTAACCCTAACACTAACCCTACACTAACCTGTACAGTAACCCTAACCCGAACACTAACCCTAACCCTAAATTGTACCGTAACCCTAACCCTAACACTAACCCTAAATCTAATTGTACCGCAACCCTAACCCTAACCCTAAACCTAACGCTAACCCTAGCCCTAACCTCTACCGTAACCCTCAACCTAACGCTAACCCTAACGCTAACCTAACCATAACCATAACCTGTACTGTAACCTTAACCCTAACCCTAATCGTAACCAGGACCGTAACCCTAACCCTATCCTAACCGGAAACCTAACCCAAAACTGTTCCGTAACCCTACCACTAACCCTAACCCTAAACTGTACCATAACCCTAACCCTAACCGTAACCTGTACCGTAAACATAACATTAACCACCACCCTAAACCTAGCCCTAATCTGTACCGTAATCCTAAACCTAACCCTAACCCTAACGCTAACCTATACCATAACTCTAACCCTCAACCTAACAATATGCCTAACTTGTTCCGTACCCAAACCCTAACCCTACCTAACCCTAATCCTAACCCGTACCGTAACCCTAACCCTAACCCTAAACCTAACCCTAACACTAACCAGTACCGTAACCCTAACCCTAACCCTAAACCGGACCATAACCTGCACCTTACCCCTAAACCTAAACCTAACCCTAACCCTAACCCTAACCTGTAACCGCAACCCTAACTCTAACCCTAACCCTAACCCTAACGTGTACGAGAAACCTTGACCTAATCCTAAACCTAAGCTGTACCCCAAACCTAACCCTAAACCTAACCCTCACCCTAAAACGAACCCTGAACCTCACATGTACGGTAACCCTAACCCTAATACTAACCCTAACCTGTACAGTAACTCTAACCCTAAACCTAACCGGTTCCGTAACCCTAACCCTAAACCTAACCCTAACCCTAACCTGTACCATAACCCTTACCCTACCCCTAAACCTAACCCTAACCTGTTCCGAACCCCTAACCCTAACTCTAACGCTATCCTATACCATAACCCTAACCCTAAACCTAACCGTAACCCTAACTTGTACCGTACCCCTAACCCTAACCCTAACCTTAACCCTAACCTGTACCGTCACCCTAACACTAACCCTAACCCTAACCTGTACTGTAACCCTACCCCTAACCCGAAACCTAACCAAAACCGGTACCGTAACCCTAACCCTAACTCTAACCTTAAACCTAACCTGTACCGTAACCCTAACCCTAACACTAATGCTAACCTGTTCCGTAACCGTAACCCTAACCATAAACGTAACCTGTACCGCAACCCTCACCCTAACCCTAACCCTATCCCTAGCCTGTACGGTAACCCTAAACCTAACCCTAATCCTAACCTGTACCATAAACCTAACACTAAACCTAAAACTATCCCTAACACTAACCTTAACCCTAACCCTAACACTAACCTGTACTGAAACCCTAACCCTAACCCTAACGCTAACCTTAACCCTAACCCTAACCCTTACCCTCACCGTAACAATAAACTGTACCGTAACCCTAAACCCAACCCTAAGCCTAATCCTAACCACTACCCTAACCCTAAACCAAACCCAAAACTTAACCCTAAGCTGTACTGTAACCCTAACCCTAACGCTATCCCTAAACCTAACCCTTACCTGTACCGTAACTCGACCACTAACAGTAACCCTAAGCTGTACCGTAACCATAAACCTAACCATAACCCTAACCCTAACCTCTACCGTAACCCTAACCCTAACACTAACCCTAAACGGAACCCTAACTTGTTCCGTAACCCTAACCCTGACACTAACCGTAACCCTAACCCTACCCTGTACCATAACCCTAACCCTAACCTAACCCTACACTTTAACCTAACCCACAACTGTATCACAACACTAACCCTAACTCTAACCGTAACCTGTACCGTAACCCTAACCCTAACACTAAACCTAACCATAACTTGTATCATAACCCTAACCCTAACCCTACACTAACCCTAACCAATACCGAAACCCTAACCCTAATCATAACCCTAATGCTAACCTGTACGGAAACCGTAACCATAACCCTAACCCTAACCTGTACCGCAACCCTAACCGTAACCCTAACTCTGACACTAACCTGTACGGTTAACCTAACCCTAAACCTAACCCTAACCTAAACACTAAACCTAACCTGTATTGTAACCCTAACTGTAAATCTAAACCTAACCTGTACCGCAACACTAACCCGAACCCTAAACCTAACCCTAACCCTAAACTTAACCTGTACGGTAACCCTAAGCCTAACCTTAACCCTAACGTGTACCGTAACCCTAACCCTTACCCTAACCCTAACCGTAACACTAACCTGTACTGTGTCCGACCATAACCCTAAACAGAACCCTAAGCCTAACCCTAAACACTACTCTAACCCTAACCTAACACTAACCCTAACCCTAAACTTAACACTAAACTGTACAGTAACCCTAACCGTAACGCTATCCTTAACCCTAACCAATACCTGTACGGTAACCCTACTCCTAACCATTACCCTAACCTGTACTGTAACCCTAACCATAACCCTAACCCTTACCCTAAACCTAACCCTAACAGGTACCGTAACCCTAACCCTAACTCTAACCCTAAAAATAACCATAACCCTAATCCTAACCCTAACCCTAACCGTAACCCTAACCTATAACGTAACCATAACTGTAACCCTAAACACAACCCTAAGCCTAACCCTTACCACTACCCTAAGCCTAAGCCTAACCCTAACCCTAATCCTAACTTGTAGAGTAACCCTAACCCTAACCCTACCCGTCCATAACCCTAACCCTAACCCTACTCCTTAACCTAACCCACAACTGTACCGCAACCCTAACCCTAACCCTAAACCCAACCCTAACCCTAACCCTAACCGTAACCCTTACCTGTACCGGAACACTGACACTAACGCTAAACCTAACCTTTACTGTAACCCTAACCCTAACACTAACCCTAACGTGTACTATAACCCTAACACTAACCATAACCCTAACCTGTACCGAAACCCTAAACCTAACCCTAACCTGTACCGTAAGCCTAACCGTAACTCAACCCAACCCTAAGCCTAACCCTTACCACAACCCTAACCCTAACCCTAACCCTAAACCTAACCTGTACCGTAACCCTAACCCTAACACTACCCTATACCGTAACCCTAAACCTAACCCTAACCTGTACCGTAACCCTAACCCTAACCCTAAAACTAACCATAACCTGTACCTTAACCCTAACCCTAACTTATACCGTAACCCTAACCCTAACCCTACCCCTAATACTAAACTGTACTGTAACACTAACCCTAACCCTAACCTGTACCGCAACCCTATCCCTAACCCTAACCTGTACGGGAAACCTAACCCTAACACCAACCCTAACCTGTACCTTAAACCTAACCCTAACCCGAAGCCTAACCCTAACTCTGACCCTAACCTGTACGGTAACCATAACCCTAACCCTCAACCTAAACCGAACAATCACCCTCAACTGTATGGTAACCGAAAACATAACCCTAACCCTAACCCTAACCAGTACAGTATCTCTAAACCTAAACCTAACCGATTCCGTAACCCTAACACTAACCCTAAACCTAACCCTAACCTGTTCCATAACCCTTACCCTACGCCGAATCCGAACCCTAACCTGTACTGTACCCTATCCCTAACCCTAACCCTAACCTGTACCGTAACCCTATACCTAACCCTAACCCAAACCCTAACACTAACCTGTAACATAACCCTAACCCTAACACTAACCCTAACCCTAACTAGTACCGTAACCCTAAACCAAACCCTAACCCTAAACTGTACCGTAGCCATAATCCTAAACTTAACCCTAACTCTAACCCTAAACTTTACCATAACCCTAACCCTAACTCTAAACTCTATGGCAAACCTATCCCTAATCCTAACACTAACCCTAACCCTAACCTGTACAGTAACACTAACCCTAACCCTAACACTAATCCTAACGCTAACCTGTTCCATAACCCTATCCCTAGCCCTAAACCTAACGCTAACCTATACTGTAAGCTTAACCTAACCCTAACCCTAACCCTAAGCCTATCCCTAACCAGTACCAAAACCGTAAATCTAACCCTAACCCTAACACTAACACTAACCTATACAGTAACCCTAACCCTAAACCGAACCGTAACACTAACTTGTACCATAACCCTAAACCTAAAACTAACCCTAACCCTAACCCTAACCTGTACCGTAAACTTAACCCTAACCCTAACCCTAACCTGTACCGTAATACTAACGCTAACCCTAAAACTAACCATAACCTGTACCGTAAACCTAACCCTAACCCTGAGCTGTACCGCAACCCTAACCGTAACCCTAACCTAATCCTGACCCTATCCCTAACCCTGACCCGAAGAGGTACGGTAACCCTATGACCCTAACCCTAGCCCTAGCCCTAAACTGTACAGTAAACCTAACCCTAACCCTAACCCTAAACCTAACCGGTACCATAACCCTAAACCTTATCCTAACCCTAAACCAAATCCTGACCTGTACCGTAACACTACCCTACCCCTAAACCTAACCCTAGCCTGTACTGTACACCTAACCCTAACCCTAACCCTAACAATAACCTGTACCGTAACATTATACCTAACCATAACCCTAACCCTAACTCTAACGCTAATCTATACTGTAAACCTAACACTACGCTTACCGTAACCCTACCTTGTAACGTAACCTTAACCCTAAACCTAAATCAAAACTTAAGCCTAACCTGTACCATCACTCTAACCCTAACCCTAACCGGTTCTGTAACCCTAACACTAACCCTAACCCTAACCCTACCCCTAACCCTAACCTGTACCGTAACCCTTACCCTATGCCTAAAGCTAACACTAACTTGTACCGTACCCCTAACCCTAACCCTAACCATAACCTGTACCGTAACTCTGTACCTAAACCTACCCCTAACCCTAACACTAACCTGTAATATAACCCTAACCCTAACACTAACCCTAAACCTAACTAGTACCGTAACCCTAAACTTAACACTAACCCTAACCCTATTATGTACCGTAACCCTAACGCTAACCCCAACCCTAACCTGTACCGTAACACTAATCCTAAACTTAACCCTAACTCTAAACCTAACCTGTACCCTAACCCTAACCCTAACACTAACCTGTAACATAACCCTAATCCTAACACTAACCCTAACCCTAACCTGTATCGCAACCCTAACCCTAACCCTAACCCTAACCTGTACCACTACCCTAACCCTAACCTAAACTGTACGGTAATACTAAACGAAAGCCCAACCCTAACCTGTACTGCAACCCTAACCCAAACCCAAACCCTAACCCTAACCATAACCCTAACCTGTACCGTAAGACTTACCCTACCCCAAAACCTAACCCTAACCTGTACCATACCCCTAACCCTAATTCGAACCCTAAACTATACCGCATCCCTAACCCTATGGCTAAACCTAACCCTAACCCTAACCCTAACCCTAACCCTAACCATAAACTGTACCGCATCCCTAACCCTATCGCTAAACCTAACCCTAACCCTAACCCTAACCGGTTCGGAAACCCTAACCCTAACCCTAACCTGTACCGTAAACCTAACACTAAACCTAAACCTATCCATAACCCTAACCTTAAACCTAACCCTAACCTGTACCGAAACCCTAAACCTAACCCTAACACTAATGCTAACCTTAACCCTAACCCTCACCCTAACCCTTACCGTAACCCTAACCTGTTCCGTAACCCTACCGTAACCCTAAACCCAACCCAAAGCCTAATCCTAACCACTAACCTAACCCTAAACCAAACCCTAAACATAAATCTAAACTGTACCGTAACCCTAACCCTAACGCTATCCTTAACCCTAAACCTTACCTGTACGTAACCCTAACCCTAACACTAACCCTAATTGTAACCCTAACTTGTTCCATAACCCTATCCCTGACCGTAACCCTAACCCTAACCCTACCCTTACCATAACCCTAACCCTAAACCTACACTTTAACCTAACCGATAACTGTACCGGAACCCTAACCCTAACCCTAACCGTAACCCTTACCTCTACCATAACACTAACCCTAACCCTAAACCTAACCTCTACCGTAACCCTAACCTTAAACCTAACCCTAAGCCTAAACCTAACGTGTACTATAACCCTAACGCTTACCCTAACTTAACCTGGACCGAAACCCTAATCCTAAACCTAACCCTAACCTGTACTGTAACCCTAACTCTAACCCTAAACCCAACCTGCTGTAACCCTACCCCTAACCCTAACAGTAACCTGTACCGTAACCCTAACCCTAACACTAACCCTAACCCTAGCTAGTACCGTAACCCTAATCCTAACCCTAACCCTACCCTATTCTGTACCGTCACTCTAACCCTAACCCTAACTCTAACCTGTACGGTAACCCTAATCCTAAACTTAACCTAACTCTAAACCTACCCTGTACCCTTACCCTAACCCTAACCCTAACCTCTATGGCAAACCTAACCCTAATCCTAACACTAACCCTAACAGTAACCTGTACAGTAACACTAAACCTAACCTTAACGCTAACACTAATCCTAACGCTAACCTGTTCCGTAACCCTAACCATAGCCCTAAATCTAACCCTAACCTGTACCGTAAACCTAACCTAACTCTAACACTAACCTTAACCCTAACCCTAACCTGTACTGTAACCCTAAATCTAACCCTAAACCTAACCCTAATGCTAACCTATATAGTAGCCCTAACCCTAAACCTAACCGTAACCCTACCTTGTACTGTAACCCTAAACCTAAACCTAACCCTAACCCTAACCTGTACCGTAACCCTACCCTAACCCTAACCATAACCCTAAACTGTACCATAACCCTAACCCTAACCCTAAACCTAAACATAACCTGTACCGTAAACGTAACCCTAAGCCTAACCCTAACCCTAATCCCAACCCTAACGTGTACAGAACCCTACCCTAAACCTAACACTAACCTGTACGGTAACCCTAACCCTAACCCTAACCTGTATGGTAACCATAACCCTAGCCCTAACCAGAACCCTAACCCTAACCTGTACCGTAACACTAAACCTATCCCTAAACCTAACTTGTACAGTAACCCTACCCTAATCCTAACCTAACCCTACCGTGTACAATAACCCTAACCCTACCCTACCCTTTAACCTAACCCACAACTGTACTGCAACCCTAACCCTATCCCTAACCCAAACCCTAACCGTAACACTTACCTGTACCGTAAAACTAACCCTAACCCTAAACCTAACCTGTACTGTAACCCTAACCCTAACTCTACCCGAAACCATAAGGCTAACACTAACCCTAACCCTAACGTGTACTATAACCCTAACACTAACCCTAACCATAACCTGTACCGACACCCTAAACCTAACCCTAACCCTAACCTGTACCATAAACCTAACCCTAACCCTAACATGAACCGTAACGCTACACATAACCCGAACCATAACCTCTACCATAACCCTAACCCTAACCCTAACCTTAACCCTAACACTAACCGGTAACATAACCCTAAGACTAACACTTACCCTAACCCTAACTAGTACCGTAACCCTAAACCTAAACCTAACCCTAAACCTACACTGGGCCGTAAACCTAAACGGAACCCTAACCCTAACCTGTTCTGTAACTCTAATCCTAACCTTAACCCTAACTCTAACCCTAACCTGTATCCTAACCCTAACTCAACCCTAACCTCTAAGTCAAAACTAACCCTAACGCTAACACTAACCCTAACCTATACAGTAACACTAAACCTAACCCAAAACCTAAACCTAACCCTAAACCTAACCTGCACCGTAACCCTAACCCTAAACCTAACCTGTACCGTAACCCTAAACCTAACCTGTACCGTAACCCTAACCCTAACCCTAAAACCATAACCTGTACCGTAACCCTAACCCTAACCCTAACCTTAACCCTAACCTGTAGTGTAACCCTAACCCAAACCCTAAACCTAATTATAACCTGTACCAGACACCTAACCCTAACCCTAAACTGTACCACAACCCGAACCCTAACCCTAACCTGGACAGTAACCCTAACTCAAACCCTAACGCTAATCTGTACCACAAACCTTAACCTAACCCTAAGTCTAACCCTAACCTTGACCCTAACCTGTACGGTAACCCTAAACCTAACCCTAACCCTAACCCAAACCCTAACCTGTACGGTAACCCTAATCCTAAACCTCACCCTAACCTGTTCCTCAACCCTAACCCTAACCCTACCCTAAACCTAACCTGTAAAGTAAACCTAACCCTAACCCTAACCCTATCCTGTACCGTAAACCTAACACTAAACCTAACCCTATCCCTAACTTTAACACTAAACCTAACCCTAACCCTAACCCTAAATTCTACTGTAACCCTAACCCAAAACCTAACCCTAACCCTAACACGAACCTGTACGTAACCCTACCCCTAAACCTAACCCTAACCTGTACCGAAACCCTAAACCTAACCCAAATGCTAACCTGTACCATAACCCTAACCCTAGCCCTAACCCTAACCCTAACCCGAATCTTAACGCTACCACTAACCCTACCCCTAACATGTACTGTAAACCTAACCCTAACACTAACCCTACACTAACCTGTAACGTAACCCTAACCCTAACCCTAACACTAACCTAACTTGTACCATAACCCTAACCCTAACATTTACCCTAAAAATAACTTGTACAGTAACCCTAAACCTAACTGTAACCTGTACCGTAAACATAACCCTAACCACAACACTAAACCTAGCCCTAACCTGTACAATAATCCGAAATCTAAACCTAAACCTAACCCGTACGCTAACCTATACCATAACTCTAACCCTAAACCTAACAATATCCCTAACTTGTTCCGTAACCCTCACCCTAACCCTAAACCTAACCCTAAACCTAACCCGTACCATAACACGAAACCTAACCCTAACCCTAACACTAACACTAACCAGTACCGTAACCGTAACCCTAACCCCAAACCGGACCATAACCTGTACCTTACCCCTAAACCTAAACCTAACCCTAACCCTAACACTGTACCATAACCCTAACACTAACCCTAACCCTAATTCTAACCTGTACCATTACCCTAACCCTAACCCTAACCTGTACCGCAACCGTAACTCTAACCATAACCCTAACCCTAACCTGTATGATAACCCTTAACCTAACCCTAACCCTAAACTGTACCGCAAACCTAACCCTAAACATAAACCTCACCCTAAAACGAACCCTGACCCTCACCTGTACGGTAACCCAAACCCAAACCCTAAACCTAAACCTAACCCTACCCCTAACCTGTACAGTAACTCTAACCCTAAACCTAACCGGTTCCGTAACCCTTACCCTAACACTAACCCTAACCTGTACCATAACCCTTACCCTACCCCTAAACCAAACCCTAAACTGTACCATACCCCTAACTCTAACCCTAACGTTAACCTATACCATAACCCTAACCCTAAACCTAACCGTAACCCTAACTTGTACCGTACCCCTAACCCTAACCCTAACACTAACCTTAACCCTAACCTGTACCGTCACCCTAAACCTAACCCTAACCCTAACCTGTACCGTAACCCTACCCCTAACCCTAAACCTAACCATAACCGGCACCATAACCCTAACCCTATCCCTAACCTTAAACCTAACCTGTACCGTAAACCTAACCCTAAACCTAACCCTAATGCTAACCTGTACCGTAACCTTAACCCTAACCCTAAACGTAACCTGTACCGCAACCCTCATCCTAACCCTAACCCTATCCCTAACCTGTACGGTAACCCTCACCCTAACCCTAACCCTTTCCTATACCGCTACCCTAATCCTAACCCTAACCGTAAACTTAACCCTACCCTGACACTAAACCGTACGGTAACCCTAACCATAACACTAACCCTAACGCTAACCCTAAACTGTACGGTAACCCTAACCGTAACCGTAACCCTACCCTGTACTGCAAACCTAACCATAACCATAACCCTAACCCTAACCCTGCCATACCCTGTACGATAACCCAAAACCTAACCCTAACCCAAAACATAACGCTAACCTGTACCGTAACCCTTAACCCTAACCCTCACCCTAACCTGTACCGTAACCCTAACCCTAAACCTAACCGTAACCCTTACCTGTACCGCTACCCTAACACTAACCCTAACCGTAAACCTAACCCTACCCTGACACTAAACCTTACGGTAACCCTAACCCTAACGCTAACCCTAACGCAAACCCTAAACTGTACGGTAACCCTAACCATAACCATAACCCTAACCTGTACTGCAAACCTAACCCTAACCCTAACCCTAACCCTAACCTCACCCTAACCCGTACCGTAAAACTAACCCTAAACCTAACACTAACCTGTACCGCATCCCTTACCCTATCCCTAAACCTAACCCTAACACTAAACTTAGCTCTAAACTGTACAGTAACATTAACCCTAATGGTAACCCTAACCCTAAACAATACCTGTACCGTAACCCTACTCCTAACCGTTACCCTAACCTGTACTGTAACCCTAACAGTAACCCTAGCCCTTACCCTAACCCTACCCCTAACCTGTACCATAAACCTGACACTTAACCTAACCATAAACCTAAACTGTACTGTAACCCTAACCCTAATTCTAACCCTAACCATAACCATAAACCTAATCCTAACCCTAACACTAACCCTAACCCTAACCTGTACCGTAACCCTAACCGTAACCCTAAACCCAACCCTAAGCCTAACCCGAACCCTAACCCTAATCCTAACTTGTACAGTAACCCTAACCCTAACCCTACCATGTCCATAACCCTAAACCTAACCCTACTCTTTAACCTAACCCACAACTGTACTGCAACCCTAACCCTAAACCTAACCCTAATCCTAAACCTAACCATAACCGTTACCTGTACCGTAACACTAACACTAACCCTAAACCTAACCTGTACCGTAACCCTAACCCTAACCCTAACCGTAACCCTTACCTGTACTGTAACACTAACCCTAACCCTAACTTGTACCGTAACCCTAACCATAACCCTAACCCAAACCTGAAACGTAACCCTACCCCTAATCCTAACCATAACCTCTACCATAACACTGACCCTAACCCTAACCCTAACCCTAAATTTACACTAACCCGTAACATAACACTAACCCTAACACTAAACCTAACCCTAACTAGTACCATAAACCTACCTAACCCTAAACATAACCCTACCCTCGACCATAACCCTAACCCTCATCCTACCCTAACCTGTACCGTAACCCTCATCCTAACCTTAACCGTAACTCTAAACTTAACCTGTACCCTAACCCTAATCCTAACCCTAAACTCTATGGCAAACCAACACTTACCCTTACACTAACCTTAACCCTAACCTGTACAGTAAAACTAAACCTTACCCTAAACCTAAGCCTAACCCTAAACCTAACATGTACCATAACCCTAAGCCTAACCCTAACCTAAACCGTAAACCTAAACCTAACCCTAACCTGTACCGTAACCCTAACCCTAATCGTAAAACTAACCATAACCTGTACTGTAACCCTAACCCTAAACCCAACTTGTACCATAACCCTAACCCTATCCCTAACCCTAATGCTAAACTGTACCATAACCCTAACCCTAACCTGTATCAGACCCTAAACCTAAACCTAACCTGTAGGGTAAACCTAACACTAACAGCAACGCTAACCTGTACCGCAAACCTAACCCTAACCTTAAGCCTAACACTCACCCTGACGCTAACCTGTACGGTAACCCTAACCCTAACCCTCAACCTAAACCAAACCATGACCCTCCCCTGTACGGTAACCCTAACCCTAACCCTATCCCTAACCCTAACCAGTACAGTAACTCTAACCCTAAACTTAACCGGTTCCGTAACCCTCACCAGCACCCTAAACCTAGCCCTAACCCTAACCTTAAACTGTAAGGTAACCCTAAGCCTAACCCTAACCCTAACCTGTACCGAAACCCTAACCCTAACACTAACCCTAACCGTAACACTAACCTGTACTGTGTCCCTAACCGTAACCCTAAACAGAACCCTAGATTAACCCTAAACACTACCCTAACCCTAACCTAAACCGTAACGCTAACACTAACCCTAACCCTAAACTTAACTCTAAACTGTACAGTAACACTAACCCTAAGCTAACCCTAACCCTAACCAATACCTGTACCGTAACCCTACTCCTAACCGTTACCCTAACCTGTACTGTAACCCTAACAGCAACCCTAACTCTTCTCCGAACCCTAACCCTAACCTGTATCGTAAACCTAACCCTAAAACTAACTCTAAACCTAACCCTAACTTGTACCGCAACACTAACCCTAACCCTAACCCTAACCTGTACCGTAAACCTGACACTTAACCTAACCGTAACCCTAAACTTTACTGTATCTCTAACCCTAACTCTAACCCTAACCATAACCATAACCCTATCACTAACCGTAACCCTAACCTGTACCGGAACCTAACCGTAACCCTAAACCCAACCCTAAGCCTAACCCTAACCCTAACCCTAATCTGAACTTGTACAGTAACCCTAACCCTAACCCTAAACCTAACCCTAACCCTACCCTGTCCATAACCCTAAGCCTAACCCTAATCCTACTCTTTAACCTAACCCACAACTGTAACGCAACCCTAACCCTAACCCTAACCCTAACCCTTACTTGTACCGTAACACTAACCCTAACCCTAAACCTAACCTATACCGTAACCCTAACCCTAACCGTAACCCTACCCTAACCCTAACCCTAACGTGTACTATAACCCTAACACTAACCGTAAACCTAACCTGTACCGAAACGCTATACCTAACCCTAACACTAACCTGTACCGTAACCCTAAACCTAACTCTAAACCCAACCCTAATCCTAACCCTAACCACTACCCTAACCCTAACCCTAACTTGTACAGTAACCCTAAACCTATCTCTAACCCTAACCCTACACTGTCCATAACCCCAACTCTAACCCTAACCCTACCCTTTAACCTAACCCACAACAATAACGCAACCCTACCCGAACCCTAAACCTAACCCTAACCGTAACCGTTACCTGTACCGTAACACTAACCCTAACCTAACCTGTACCATAAACCTAACCCTAACTCTAACTCTAACCCTCACCCTAACTTGTACCGTAACCCTAACCATAACCTTAACCCTAACCTGTACAGTAAACCTAACAATTACCTAACCCTAACCCTAACTTGTACCGTAACCCTAACCTTAACTCTAACCCTAACCATAACCATAACCCTAATCCTAACCCTAACCCTAACCGTAACCCTGACCTGTACTGTAACCCTAACCGTAACCCTAAACCCAACCCTAAGCCTAACCCTAAACGCTACCCTAAGCCTACCCTAACCCTAATCCTAACTTGTACAGTAACCCTAACCCTAACCCTAACCCTATCCTGTCCATAACCCTAACCCTAAAACTAATCCTAACGCTAACCTGTTCCATAAACCTAACGGTAGCCCTAAACCTAACCCTAACCTGTAATGTAAACCTAACCTAACCCTAAGCCTAACCCTATCCCTGACTTGTACCGTAAACCTAAATCTAACACTAACCCTTACCCTAACGCTAACCTATACAGTAACCAGAACCCTAAACCTAACCGTTACCCTAACTTGTACCGTAACCCTAACCTAAACCTAAACCTAACTCTAACCCTAACCTGTACCGTAACCCTAACCCTAACCCTAACCCTAAACTTTACCGTAACCCTAACCCTAACCCTAACCCTAAACCTAACCTGTACCGCAACCCTAAAGCTAACCCTAAAACTAACCATAACCTGTACCGTAAACCTAACCCTAACCCTAAGCTGTACCGCAACCCTAACCGTAACCCTAAACCTAATCCTAACCCTATCCCTAACCGTGACCCTAAGAGGTATGGTAACCCATACATTAACCCTAACCCTAACCCTAACCCTATCCCTAACCTGTACAGTAAACCTGACCCTAACCCTAACCCTAACCCTAACCCTAAACCTAACCGTTCCCGTAACCCTAAACCTAATCCTAACCCTAAACCAAATCCTAACCTGTACCGTAACACTACCCTACCCCTAAACCTACCCTAACCTGTACTGTACGCCTAACCCTAAACCTAACCCTAACCCTAACCATAACCTGTACCGTAACATTTTACCTAACCCTAACCCTAACCCTAACGCTAATCTATACTCTAAACCTAACCCTAAAGCTAACCGTAACCCTACCTTGTAACGTAACCTTAACCCTAACCCTAAACCTAAACTTAAGCCTAACCTGTACCTTCACTCTAACCCTAACCCTAACCCTAACCTGTACCATAAGCCTAAACCTAACACTAAACATAACCATAACCTGTATTGTAACCCTAACACTAACCCTACCCTAACCCTAATGAGTACTGTAACCCTAACCCTATCCTAACCCTAATGCTAACCTGTACCAGAACCGTAACCAGAACCGTAACCCTAACCTGTACCGCAACCCTCACCCTAACCCTACCCAATACCTAAACTGTACGGTAACACTAACCATAACACTAACCCTAACCTGTGCCGTAACCCTAACCGTAAACCTAACACTAACCCTAACTCAGAAACTAACCTGTACGGTTAACCTAACCCTAACCCTAACCCTAACCCAAACCCTAAACCTAACCTGTATGGCAACCCTAACCGTAAACCTAAACCTAACCTGTACCCCAACCCTAACCCTAACCCTAAACCTAACCCTAACCCTAACCTTAACCTGTACGGTAACCCTAAGCCTAAGCCAACCCTAACCTATACCGTAACCCTAACCTTAAACCTAACCCTAACTGTTACATTAACCTGTAATGTGTCCCTAAACGTAACCCTAAACAGAACCCAAAGCCTAACCCTAAACACTACCCTAACACTAACCCTAACCCTAAACTTAACACTAAACTGTACAGAAACCCTAACCCTAACGCTAACCCTAAAACTTACCAATACCTGTACCGTAACCCTACTCCTAATCGTTACCCTAACCCGTACTGTAACCCTAACCGTAACCCTAACCCTTACCCTCACCCAAACCCTAACCTGTACCGTAACCATAACCCTAACCCTAACTTGTACCGTAACCCTAACCCTAACATTAGCCTAACCTGTACCGTAAAACTATCACTTAACCTAACCGTAACCCTAATCTGTACCGATACCCTAACCCTAACTCTCACCCTAACCATAAGCATAACCCTAATCCTAACCCTAAGCTTAACCGTAACCCTAACCTGTACCGTAAATCTAACCGTAACCCTAAACCCAACCATAAGCCTAAACCTAACAACTACCCTAAGCCTAACCCTAAACCTAACCCTAATCCTAACCCTACCCTGTCCATAACACTAACCCTAACCCTAACCCTACTCTTTAACCTAACCGAAAACTGTACCACAACCCTAACCCTAACCCTAACACTAACACTAACCGTAATCCGTACCTGTACCGTAACACTAAACCTAACCCTAAACCTAACCTGTACCGTACCCCTAACCCTAACCCTAACCCTAACGTGTACTATAACCCTAACACTAACCCTAACCCTAACCTGTACCGAAACCCTAAACCTAACCCTAACCCTAACCTGTAAAATAACCCTAACCGTAACTCTAACACAAACCTAAGCCTAACCCTAACCACTACCCTAAATCTAACCCTAACCCTAACTTGTACAGTAACCCTAACCCTATCTCTAACCCTAACCCTACCCTGTCCATAACCCTAACTCTAACCCTAACCCTACCCTTTAACCTAACCCACAACTGTAACGCAACCATACCCTAACCCTAAACCTAACCCTAACCGTAACCATTACCTGTACCGTAACAATAACACTAACCCTAAACCTAACCTGTACCGTAACCCTAAAGCTAACCCTAAAACTAACCATAACCTTACAGTAAACCTAACCCTAACCATAAGCTGTACCGCAACCCTAACCATAACCCTAAAACTAATCCTAACACTATCCCTAACCCTGACCCTAAGAGGTACGGTAACCCTAACCCTAACCCTAACCCTAACCCTTACCTGTACAGTAACCCTAACCCTAACCCTAACCCTAAACATAACCCTAAAGTGTACTATAACCCTAACGCTAACCCTAACTCTAACCTGACCCGAAACCCTAACCCTAACCCTAACCTGTACCGTAACCCTTACTCTAACCCTAAACCCAACCTATCGTAACCCTACCCCTGACCCTAGCCATAACCTGTACCGTAATCCTAAACCTAACCTAACACTAACCCTAACCCTAACCTGTAACGTAACCCTAAATTTAACCCTAAACCTAACCCTAACGCTAACCTATACAGTAACCCTAACTCTAAAACTAACCGTAACCCTAACTTGTACCATAAACCTAATCCTAAACCTAACCCTAAGCCTAACACTAACCTGTACCATAACCCTAACTCTAACCCTAACACTAAACTGTACCATAACCCTAACCCTAAACCTAAACCTAAACATAACCTGAACCGTAAACGTAACCCTAACCCTAACCCTAACCTAACCTGTACATCAACCCTATCCCTAAACCTAACCATAACCTGTACAGTAACCCTAACCCTAACCATAACCCTAACCTGTATGGTAACCCTAACCCTAACCCTAACCCTAACCCTACCCTTTAACCTAACCCACAATGGTACCACAACCCTAACCCTATCCCTAACCCTAACACTAACCGTAAGATTTTCCTTTACCGTAACACTAAACCTAACCCTAAACCTAAGCTGTTCCATAACCCTAACCCTAACCCTCACCCTAACCCTAAGCATAACGTGTACTATAACCCTAACACTAACCCTAACCCTAATCCGAACCGACACCCTAAACCTAACCCTACCCTAACCTGTACCGTAAACCTAACCCTAACCCTAACCCTAACCTGAACCGTAAAACTACACATAACCCTAACCTAAGCTCTACCGTAACTCTAACCCTAACCCTACCCTAACCCTAACCCTAACCCTAACACTAACTGGTAACATAACCCTAACGCTAACACTAACACTAACCCTAACCCTAACTAGTACCATAACCCTAAACCTAAACCTAACCCGAAACCTACACTGGACCGTAAATCTAACCCTTACCCTAACCTGTACCATAACCCTAATCCTAACCTTAAGTGTAACTCTAAACCTAACCTGTACCCTAACCCTAACCTAACCCTAACCTCTATGTCAAAACTAACCATAACCCTAACACTAAAACTAATGCTAACCTGTACAGTAACTCTAAACCTAACCCTAAACCTAACCCGAAACCTAAACCTAACCTGTACCGTAACCCTAACCCTAACCCTAACCTGTACCGTAACCCTAACCCTAACCCTAATATGTACTGAAACCCTAACCTTACCCTAAAACTAACCATAACCTGTACCATAATCCGAACACTAACCCTAACCCTAACCTGTACCGTAACCCTAACCCAAAAACTAAACCTAATTCTACCTGTACCGGAGCACTACCCCTAACCCTAACCTGTAGCGCAACCCTAAACCTAACCCTAAACTGTACGGTAACCCTAACCCTAACCCTACCTCTAACCTCTACCGCATCCCTAACCTACCCCTAAGTCTAACCCTAAACCTGACACTAACCTGTACCGTAACCCTAAACCTAACCCTAACCCTACCTCTAACCCTAACCTGTACGGTGACCCTAACAGTAAACCTAACCCTAACCTGTTGCGCAACCCTAACCCTAACCCTACCCTAACCCTAAACTGTACTGTAACCCTAACCCTAACCCTAAACCTAACCCTAACCTGTACCGTAACCCTAAATCTAACCCTAACCTGTACCGAAACCCTAAACCTAACCCTAACCCTAATCCTAACCTGTACCGTAACCCTACCATTAACCCTAACCCTAACCTGTACTGTAACCCTAACCCAAGCACTAACCCTAACCCTAACTTGTACCGTAACCCTAATCTAACACTAACCCTAACTCTAACTTGTTTCGTAACCCTAAACCTAACCCTACCCTAACCCTAATTTGTACCCTAACCCTAACTCTAATCCTAACCCTAACCTGTACGGCAACCCTTACCCTAACCCTAGCCCTAAACTGTACCGTTACCCTAAACCTAACCCTAACCTAACGCTAAACCTAACCCTAAACATAACCTGTACAGTAACAATAACCCTAACCCTAACCCTAACCAGTACTGTACCCCTAACCCTAACCGTAAACCTAACCATAACCTGAACCTTAACCCTAAACCTAAACCTAACCCTCAACCTAACCTGTACCGTAACCCTAACACGAACTCTTACCCTAACACGAACCCTTACCCTAACACTAACCGGTAACATAACCCTAACCCTAACCCTAACCTGTACTGTAACCCTAACCGTAACTCTAAACCCAACCCTAAGCGTAACCCTAAACACTACCCTAACCCTAACCCGAACCCTAACCCTAACTTGTACAGTAACCCTAACCCTATCTCTAACCCTAACCGTACCCTGTCCATAACCCTAACCCTAACCCTAACCCTAACCCTACCTTTTAACCTAACCCACAGCTGTACAGCAACCCTAACCCTAACCCTAAACCTAACCCTAACCGTAACCGTTACCTGTACCGTAACACTGACACTAACTCCAAACCTATCCTAACCCTAACCCTAACCCTAACCTGTACCATAAACCTAAATTTAAACCTAACCATAACCTTAATGCTAACCTATACAGTAACCCTAACTCTAAACCTAACCGTAACCGTAACTTATACTGTAACCCTAACCCTAAACCTAACCCTAACCCTAACACTAACCTGTAACATAACCCTAACCCTAACCCTAACACTAAACTGTACCGTAACCCTAACCCTAAACCTAAACCTAAACATAACCTATACCGTAAACGTAACCCTAACCCTAACCCTAACCTAACCTCTACGGCAAACCTATCCCTAAACCTAACCCTAACCTGTACAGTAACCCTAACCCTAAGCCTAACCCTAACCTGTACGGCGACCCTAAACCTAACCATAATCCTAACCTGTATGGTAACCCTAACCCTAACCCTACCCTTTAACCTAACCCACAACTGTACCGCAACCCTAAACCTATCCCACCCCTAACACTAACCGTAAGCCTTTCCTGTACCGTAAAACTAACGCTAACCCCAAACCTAACATGTTCCAAACCCTAACCATAACACTAACCCTACCCTAACGTGTACTATTACCCTAACACTAACCCTAACCCTAACCCGAAACGACACCCTAAACCTAACCCTAACCCTAACCTGTACCGTAAACCTAACCCTAACCCTAACCTGAACCGTAACACTACACATAACCCTAACCTAACCTATACCGTAACTCTAACCCTAACCCTACCCTAACCCTAACCCTAACAATAACCCTAACATTAACACTAACCAGTAACATAACCCTAACCCTAACACTAACACTAACCCTAATCCTAACTAGTACCGTAACCCTAAACCTAAACCTAACCCTAAATCTACACTGGACCATATATCGAACCTTAACCCTAAACCAAACCTGTACCGTAACCCTAATCCTAACCTTAAAAGTAACTCTAAACCTAACCTGTACCCTAATCCTAACCTAACTCTAAACTCTATGTCAAACCTAACCCTAACCATAACACTAAAAGTAACCCTAACCGGTACAGTAACACTAAACCTAACCCTAAACCTAACATTAACCCTAAACCTAACCTGTACCATAACCCTAACCCTAACCCTAACCTGTACCGTAACCCTAAACCTAACCCTAACCTGTACCGTAACCCTAACCCTAACCCTAAAACTAACCATAACCTATACCGTAATCCTAACCTTAACCCTAACCCTAACCTGTACCATAACCCAGACCCAAAACCTAAACCTAAACATAACCTGTACCGTAAACGTAACCCTAAACCTAACCGTAACCCTAACTCTAACCTAACCTGTATGCTAACCCTGTCCCTAAACGTAACCCTAACCTGTAGAGTAACCGAACCCTAACCCTAACCCTAACCTGTAGGGCAACCCTAACCCTAACCATAACACTAACCTGTAAGGTAACCCTAAACCTAACCCTAAACCTAACACTACCCGTAAGCCTTTCCTGTACCGTACACTTGCCCTAACCCTAAACCTAACCTGTTCCGCAACCCTAACCCTAACCCTAACTTGTACGGTAACCCTAACCCTAACCCTAAACCTAACCCTAACCTGTTCCACAACCCTAACCCTAATCCTATCATAACCCTAAACTGTACTGTAACCCTAAACCTAACCCTAAAATTAACCCTAATCTGTACCGTAACCCTAACCCTAACCTGTAACGAAACCCTAAACCAAACCCTAACCCTAACTCTAAACCTAACCTGTACCGTAACCCTACGACTAACCCTAACCCTAACCTGTACTCTAACCCTAACCCTAAAACTAACCCTAACACTAACCTGTACCGTAACCCTAACCCTATCACTAACCCTAACTCTAACTCTTACTCTAACCCTAACTCTAACTGGTATCGTAACCCTAAACCTAAACCTACCCTAACCCTACCTTGTACCCTAACCATACTCTAACCATAACTCTAACCCTAACCCTAACCTGTACGGCAACCCTACCCTAACCCTAACCCTAACCGGTATGGTAACCCTAACCCTAACCCTAACCCTACCCTTTAACCTAAGCCACAACTGTACCGCAACCCTGACCCTATCCCTAACCCTTACCCTAACCGTAACCCTTTCCTATACGTAACACTAACCCTAACCCTAACCCGAACCGTCACACTGAACCTAACCCTAACCCAACCGTAAGCCTAACCCTAACCACTACCCTAAGCCTAACCCTAACCCTAACGCTAACCCTACCCTGTCCATAACCCTAACCCTAACACTAACCCTACTCTTTAACTTAACCCACAAATGTACTGCAACCCTAACGCTAACCCGATCCCTAACCGTAACACTTACCTGTATCTTAACACTAACCCTAACTCTAAACCTAACCTGTACCGTAACCCTAACCCTAACCCTAACCCTAACCCTAACGTGTACTATAACCCTAACGCCGTAACCGCAACCTGTACCAAAACCCTAAACCTAACCCTAACCCTAACCTGTACGGTAAACCTAACTGTAACTCTAAACCCAACCCTAAGCCTAACCCTAACCACTACCCTAACCCTAACCCTAACCCTAACTTGTACAGTAACCCTAACCCTATCTCTAACCCTAACCCTACATGGCCCATAACCCTAAACCTAACCCTAACCATACCCTTTATCCTAACCCACAGCTGGACCGCAACCCTAACCCTAAACCTAAACCTAACCCTAACCGAACTGCTACCTGTACCGTAACACTAACACTAACCCTAAACCTAACCTGTAGCGTGACCCTAACCCTAACACTAACTCTAACCCTCACCCTAACTGGTACCGTAACCCTAAACTTAACCCTAACCCTAACCTGTACCATAAACCTAACAGTTAACCTAACCCTAACCTGTACCGTAACCCTAACCTTAACTCTAATCCTAACCATAAACATAACACTAATCCTAACCCTAACCTGTACCGGAACCCTAACCGTAACCCTAAACCCAACCCTAAGACTAACCCTAACCACTACCCTAAGCCTAACCCTAACCCTTAACCTAATCCTAACTTGTACAGTAACCCTAATCCTAACCCTAACCCTAACCCTACCCTGTCCATAACCCTAAACCTAACCCTACACTTTAACCTAACCCACAACTGTACCGCAACCCTAAGCCTAACCCTAACACTAACCGTAACCCTTACCTGTACCGTAACACTAACCGTAACCATAAACCTAAACTGTACCATAACCCTAAACCTAACCCTAACCCTAACCCTAACCCTAACCCTAACATGTACTGTAACCCTAACACTAAACGTAACCCTAACCTGTACTGAAACCCTAAACCTAATCCTAACCCTAACCTGTACCGTAACACTAATCGTAAGTCTAAACCCAAACCTAAGCCTAACCCCAACCACTACCCTAACCCTAAACCTAACCTTAACTTGTACAGTAACCCTAACCCTATCTCTAACCCTAACACTACCCTGTTCATAACCCTAACCCTATGCCTACCCTTTATCCTACACACAACTGTACCGCAACCCTAACCCTAACGCTTACCCTAACCCTAACCATAACCATTACCTGTACCGTAACACTAACACTAACCCTAAATCTAAACTGTACCGTAACCCTAACCCTAACCGTAACCCTTACCTGTACCGTAACAAACCCTAACCCTAACCATAACTGTACTGTAACCCTAACCCTAACCCTAACCCAAACCTAAACCATAACCCTACCACTAATCCTAATCGTAACCTCTACCGTAACCCTAACCCTAACCCTAACCCTCACTTTACACTAACCGGTAACATAACCCTAACACTAACACTAACTCTAACCCTAACTAGTACCGTAACCCTAAACCTAACCATAACCCTAACCCTACCCTGGACAGTAACCCTAACCCTCACCCTAACCCTAACCTGTACCGTAACCCTCATCCAAACTTAACTGTAACTCTAAACCTAACCTGTATCCTAACCCTAACCCTAACCCTAACCTCTATGGCAAACCTAACCCTTACCCTTACACTAACCTTAACCCTAACCTGTACAGTAACACTAAACATAACCCTAAACCTAACCCTAAACCTAACCCTAACTTATACCGTAACCCTAACACTAACCGTATGCTAAACTGTACAGTAACCCTAACCCTAACCCTACCTGTACCGCAACCCTAACCCTACCCTAACCTGCAGGGTAAGCATAACCCTAACCCCAAACCTTCCCTGTACCGCAAACTGAACCCTAACCCTAAGCCTAACCCTAACCCTGACCCTAGCCGGTACGGTAACTGTAACCCTAACCCTCACACTAAACCGAACCATGACCCTCACCTGTATGGTAACCCAAACCCTAACCTTAACCCTAACACTAACCCTAACCCAATTCTGTACAGTAACACTAAACCTAACCTTAAACCTAACCCTAACCATAAACCTAACCTGTACCGTAACACTAACCATAACCCTGACCTGTACCGTAACCCTAACCCTAACCCTAACCTGTAAAGTAACCCTAACGCTAACCTTAAAACTACCCATAAACTGTACCGTAATCCTACCCTAACACTAACCCTAACCCAAACCCTAACCTGTAGCATAACTCTAACCCAAAACCTAACCCTATTTCTAACCTGTACCGTAGCCCTCACCATAACCCTAACCTGTACCGCAACCCTAAACCTAATCCAAACTGTACGGTAACCCTAACCTAACTCTAACTCTAACCTGTACCGCAACCCTAAACTAACCCTAAGTCTAACTATAAACCTGACACTAAACTGTACCTTAACCCTAACCCTAACCCTAACCCTAACCCAAACCCTAACCCTAACACTAAACCTAACCTTAAACCTAACCCTAACCATAAACCTAACCTGTACCGTAACACTAACCATAACCCTGACCTGTACCGTAACCCTAACCCTAACCCTAACCTGTAAAGTAACCCTAACGCTAACCTTAAAACTAACCATAAACTGTACCGTAATCCTACCCTAACACTAACCCTAACCCAAACCCTAACCTGTAGCATAACTCTAACCCAAAACCTAACCCTATTTCTAACCTGTACCGTAGCCCTCACCATAACCCTAACCTGTACCGCAACCCTAAACCTAATCCAAACTGTACGGTAACCCTAAACCTAACTCTAACTCTAACCTGTACTGCAACCCTAAACTAACCCTAAGTCTAACTATAAACCTGACACTAAACTGTACCTTAACCCTAACCCTAACCCTAACCCAAACCCTAACCTGAACAGTAACCCTAACCCTAAACCTAACCCTAACCTGTTCCGCAACCCTAACCCTAAACCTACCCTAACCCTAACCGGTACAGTAACCCTAACCCTAACCCTAACCCTAAC
Organism: Otocyon megalotis megalotis; assembly: GCA_017311455.1. Taxonomy (NCBI): domain Eukaryota; kingdom Metazoa; phylum Chordata; class Mammalia; order Carnivora; family Canidae; genus Otocyon; species Otocyon megalotis. The sequence goes on along the minus strand of JAEUCK010003774.1, from coordinate 6,462 downwards.
CCTAACCTGTACCGTAAACGTAACAATAAACCTAACCCTACCTACCCTAACCTCTTCCGTAAACCTAACTTTAAACCTTACACTAACCCTAACCCTAACCCTAACCCTAACTTGTACCGTAAACCTAACCCTAACCCTTACCCTACCTTGTACCGTAAACCAAACCCTAACCTGTACCGTAACCCTAACCCTAACCCTAACCCTAACCCTGACATGTACCGTAACCCTAACCCTAACCCTAACCTGTATCGCAACCCTAACTTTAACCCTAACCCAAACCCGAACCTGGACGGTAACCCTAACCCTAACCCTAACCCTCACCTGTATCGCAACCCTAAACCTAACCCTAACCCTAAGCCTTACCCTAACCTGTATGGTAACACTAACACTAATTCTAACCTAACTCTAACCTGTACCATAACCCTAACCCTAACCCTAACCCTAATCTGTACCGTAACCCTATCCCTAACCCTAACTCTAACCTGTACCATAAACTTTACCCTAACCCTAAACCTAACACTGACCCTAACCCTAACTTGTATCGTAAACCTAACCCTAACCCTAACCCTAACCCTACCCTGTACCGTAAACCTTAGCCTAACCCTAACCCTAGCTCTAAAACTACTCTGTACCTTCACCCTAACCATAACACTAAAACTAACCAGTACCGTAACCCTAACCCTAACCCTAAGCCTAACCCTAACTCTAACCTGTACCGTAACCCTTCCCTAACCCTAAAACTAACCCTAAGGTGTACCGTAACCCTAATCCTAAACCTAACCCTAAACCTAACACTAACCGGTGCCATACCCCTAACTCTACCCTAAGCCTAACCCTAACTATAATCTCTACCATATCCCTAAACCTAACCCTAAAACTAACCCTAACCTGTAGCGTAACCCTAGCCCTAACCTAACCGTAACCTGTCGTAACCCTAACTCTAAACCTAAAAATAACCCTAACCTGCACCATAACCATAAACCTAACCCTAACCCAAACCCTATTCCTAACCCTACCCCTAACCATAATGCTAACCTATAACATAACCCTAACCCTAAATCTAACCGCAACCTTAAGTTGTACTGCAACCCTAACCCTAACCCTAACCCTAACCGTAACCTGTAATGCAACCCAAACCCTAACCCTAAACTTAACCCTAAACCTGACCCTAACCTGTACGGTAAACCTTACCCTAACCCTAACTCTAATACTAAACGTAACCCTAACCTGTACGGTAACCCTAACCCTAACCCTAAACCTGCTGGTACCGTAACCCCAATCGTATCCCTAACCCTAAGCCTAACCCTACCTTACCTCTAACTGTACTGTAACCCTAACCCTAACCCTAATACTAACCTGTATCGTAACCCTAACCCTAAACCTAAACTGTACGGTAACGCTAACCCTAACCCTAACCCTAACACTAACCCTAACCCTAACTTATCCCGTACCCTAACCCTAACCCTAACCCTACCCTGTACCGTAACCCTAACACTAACCCTAACTCTAACCATAACCTGTACCGTAACCCTAACTCTAACTGTCACCCTAACCTGTACCGTAATACTAACCCTAACCATAACATTAACCCTAACTGTACAGTAACACTAACCGTAACCCTAAACTTAACCTGTACCGTAACCCTAACACTAACCCTAAGCCTAACCCTAACCTCTACCTTAACCCTAACCCTAACCTGTACCGTAACCCTGCACATAATCCTTACCTTAACCTGTACCGTAACCCTAACACTAACCCAAAGCCTAACCCTAACCTCTACCTTAACCCTAACCCTAACCTGTACCGTAACCCTTCACGTAATCCTTACCTTAACCTGTAGCGTAACCCTAAACCTAACCTTAAACCTAACCCTAAACCTAACCCTAACACTAACATGTACCGTAACCCTAACCCTAACACTAACCCTAAACCAAACTTGTATCATAAGCCGAACCCTCCCGCTAACCGAAACCCTACCCTGTAACAACCCTAACACTAACCCTACCTCTAAATCTAACCTGTACTCTAACCTTAACCATAACACTAAAACTAACCGGTACCGTAGCCCAAACCCTAACCCTAAGCCTAACCCTAACTCTAACCTGTACCGTAACCCTATTCCTAACCCTAAAACTAACCATAACCTGTACCGTAACCTTAACCCTAACCCTAACCGGTACCTTAACCCTAACTCTAATCCTTAACCTAATCCTAACCCTAAGTTCTACCGTACCCCTAACAATAACCCTAACCCTAACCCTAACCCTAACCTGTCCCACAACCCTAACACTAAATCTAACACTAACCCTGACCCTAACCTGTACGGAAAACCTAACCCTAAACCTCACCCTAAACCTAAACCTAACCCTAACTCTAACCTGTACCGTAAACCTAAACCTAACCATAATGCTAACCTATACAGTAACCCTAAACCCACCCCTAACCATAACCCTAACTTGTACCGTAACCTTAACCCTAACCCTAACCATAAACCTAACCCTAAACTTAACCCTAACCTGTACCGTAACCCTAACCCTAACCCTAACCTACACCATAACCCTAATCCTAAAACTAACCATAACGCTAACCTATACCGTAACCCTAACCCTAACCCTAACCGTAACCCTAAATTGTACCGTAACACTAACCCTAACGCTAACACTAACCTGAACCCTAACCTGTACCGTAACCTTCACCCTAACCCTAACCTATACCGTAACCTTAACCCTAATCCTAAAACTAATCATAACGCTAACCTATACTGTAACCCTAACCCTAACCGTAACCCTAACTTGTACCGTAACACTAACCCTAACCCTAACCCTAACCTTAACCCTAACCTGTACCGTAACCCTCACACTAACCCTAACCCTAACATATACTGTAACCCTAACCCTAACCCTAAACCTAACCATAACACTAACATATACCCTAACCCTAATCCTACCGCTCACCATGACCCTATCTTGTACCGTAACCCTAACCCTAACACTAACCTTACACTAACCTGTACCGTAACCCGAAACCTAAACTTAACCCTAACCGGTACCGTACACTAACCCTAAGCCTAAGCCTAACCCTAAATCTAACCTGTACCTAACCCTAACCCTAACCCTTAAACTAACCCTACCTGTACTGTAACCCTAACCCTAACCCTAACCCTAACCCTAACCTGTACCGTAACCCTAACTTTAACCCTAAAACAAACCTAATCTGTACCGTAACCCTAAACCTAACCCTAAACCTAATCCTAACACTAACCCTAACCATAACCCATCCCTAACCTGTACCGCAACCCTAACCCTAACGCTAATGCTAACTGTGACCCTGACCTGTACGGTAACCCCAACCCTAAACCTAACTCTAATCCTAACCCTAACACTAAACTGTACGGTACCCTACTACTAATCCTAACCCTAAACCTAACGGGTACCATAACCCTACCACTAAACCTACCCTAACCCTAACCCTGACCCTAACTCTAACCTGTACCATAAACCTAACTCTAACCCTAAACCTAACCATAACGCTAACCTATACCGTAACCCTAAACCTAAACCTAACCGTAACCTTAACTAATAGCGTAACCCTAACCCTAAACCTAAACCTAAACTTAACCCTAACATGTACCGCAACCCTAACACTAATCCTAACTCTAAACCTGACCCTAACCTGTACGGTAACCCTAACCCTAATCCTAAATCTAACCCAAACCCTAAACCTAACGTGTACGGTAACCCTTCCTCTAACCCTAAACCTAAACCTAACTGGTACAGTAACCCTAACCCTAACCCTAACCGTAACCATAACCTGTACTGTAACCCTAACCCTAAACCGAAACCTAAACAAAACGCTAAACTATTCCGTAATCCTAACCCTAACCCTAACCTGTACCGTAAAACTAACGCTATACCTAAATCTAACCATAACCTGTACTGTAACCCTAACAATAACCGTACCCCTAACTAAACCCTCACCTGTACCATAACCCTACCACTAACCCTGACCCTAACCTGTACTGTAACCCTAACCCTAACACTAACCCTAACAGTAACCTGTACCGTAAACCTTACCTTAACATTAACCCTAAACCTAACTTTTACCGTAACCCTAACCCTAACCCTAGCCCTAGCCCTAACCTGTTCCGTAACCCTAAACCTAACCCTAAGCCTAACGCTAAACCTAACCCAAACCCTAACCTATACCGTAACCCTATCCCTAACCCTAACCCTAACCAGTACCATAACCCTAACACTAACCCTGAACCTACCCATAACCTGTACCTTAACCCTAAAGTAACCCTAATCCTAACCTGTACCGTAACCCTAACCCTAACCCTAACCTGAAACGCAACCCTAACTCTAACACTAACCCTAACCCTAACCTGTACGGTAACCCTAAACCTAACGCTAACCCTAAGGTGTACCGCAACCTTAACCCTAATCCTAACCCTAACCCTAACCCTAACCCTAACCTGTACCGCAACCCTAACCCTAACCAGATCCCTAACCTGTTCTGTAACACTAACCCTAACCCTAAACCTAACCCTAATCTGTACCGCAACCCTAAAACTAACCCTAAACATAACCTTAACCCTAACTCTGACACTAACGTGTACGGTTACCCTAACCCTAACCCTAACGCTAACCCTAAACCGAACCTGTATGGTAACCCTAATAGTAACCGTCACCCTAACCTGTACCACAACCCTAACCCTAAACCAAAACCTAAGCCTAACCCTAACTTTAACATGTACGGTAACCCTAACCATAACCATAACCCTATCCGTAAGCCGAACCTGTACCGTAACCCAAACCGTAACCCTAAACCCAACCCTAAGCCTAACCCTAACCACTACCGTAACCCTAACCCTAACCCTAAACTTAATCCTAAACAGTACCGTAACCCTAACCCTAACGCAAACCCTAACCCTAACCCTTACCTGTATCGTAACCCTACCCTTAACCGTTACCCTAACCTGTACTGTAACCATAACTGTAACCCTAACCCTAACCCTAAATTGTATCGTAAGCCTACCCCTAACCCTAAACCTATTCTGTACATAACCCTAACCCTAACCTAACCCCACACGTAAACCTAACCCACAACAGTACCGCTACCCAAACCCTAACACTAACCCTAACCCTAACCGTAACATTTACCTGTACCGTAACCCTAACCCTAAACCTAAACCTAACCAGTACCGTAACCCTAACACTAACCATAACCCTAACCCTAATCCTAACTTGTACCGTAACCCTAACACTACCCCTAAACCTAACCCTAACCTGTACCGTAACCCTAACTCTAACCCTAAACCTACCCCTAACCTGTACCGTAACCCTAAACCTAACGCTAACCCAACCCTAATGCTAAGCTATACCCTAACCCTAAACCTAAACCTAAACGTAACCTTAACTTGTACCGCAACCCTAAACCTAACACTAACCCTAACCAGTACCGTAACCCTAACCCTAACCCTAAACCTAACCATAAACCTAACCAACTGTACCATAACCGTAACCCTAACCCTAACCCTAAACCTAACCCAGGCCTAACCTGTACCATAACCCTAAACCTAACCCTAAGCTTAACGATAAACCCAACCCTAACCCTAAACTGTACCGTAACCATAACCCTAACCCTAATACTATCCCTAACCAGTTCCATAAACCTAACCCTAACCCTAAACCTAACCATAACCTGTACCTTAACCCTACACCTAACCCTAACCTTATACCTAACCTGTACCGCAACCCTAAACCTAACCCTAACCCTAATCCTAACTTGTACCGTAACCCTAACCCTGACCCTAACCTCTACCGCAACCCTAAATCTAACCCTAACTGTAACCCTAAACTGTACGGTAAACCTAACCCTAACCCTAACCCTAAGCTATACAGCAACCCTAACCCTAACACTAACCCTAACCCTGAACCTAACCTGTACGTTAACCCTAACCCTAACCCTAAACCTAACCCTAACCTGTACCGTAACCCTAACCCTAACACTAAACCTAACCATAACCTGTACCGTAAACCTTACTCTAAACATAACCCTAACCCTAACCTGGACCGTAACCCTAACCTTAAACCCTAACTGTAAATTCCAACCTGCACTGATCTCCTATCCGTAACCCTAAACCAAACCCTAAACAATACACTAACCCTAACCATAAACCTAACACTATACTTAACACTAACCTGTACCGTAATCCTAACCCTAACGCTAACCCTAAACCTATACCTAACCTTAATCCTAAACTGTACCGTAACCCTAACTCTAACACCAACCCTAACCCTAACCCTAACATGTACCGTAACCCTAAACCTAACCCTAACACTAACCTGTACCATAACCCTAAACCTAATCCTAACCCTAACCATGACCATAACCCTAACCCTAACCCTAAACCTAACCATAAACCTAACCTGTACCTTAACCCTAACCATAACCCTAAAC